>SIXB01000307.1:0-79653 GCA_007018985.1 Anopheles bwambae
TTGCCGAGTTATTTAGTATAATTTTATGCTTAAGCTGACACCAAGTGTGGACACCTTAGATTGTGGCCCCCCTCCTCCATTGTGGCTTCTGTTCTGGCCTCTACACTGTTATTTGACATTGCATATGCAATCAGCGGACAGGCAAAAGGAAGTCAATTATTATTAATTACAAACTTACTGTTTTTGATGAATATTCCACCAAGCATCAGCTGAGACGAAACCGTGAATTATTTGCTTAATTTCTATCAAGAACATTCATTGTGTCATGATACCGGGTGATTTGTGCATTTTGTAGAGAAGAAAAATCATAGAAATTAGGTGAGAAGAATAACCATACGGGCAACATAAAGTTCTTTTTTATGAATAAATTGGTAAAGTCATTTATATTCATTTGAAAGTCGATTTCCCTAATGATTGCTTTCATTTTCGCTCGTGACAGAAGATCATCAAGACAAGAATAACCGTTTACACACAGGACAATTTCAGTGTCATGTTAAATTAAATCAGATAAATTGCTTCCGTTTCTGTACGACAAAGCTGATACATAAAATCAGGATCGTTAGGTCATGGAAGGTTACATTACATTGTAAACACATAGTTGAATATATTAAATAAAGAATAAATATTACTATAAAAGCTACATTATTACCATTTGCTTCACACGTTAATCGGTCGCTAATTATCCTCTTGGCTTATTGGCACATCCGACAAGTCCCTCCGGACACTCTCGAAGCGATAGCCGTTGGGTTTGCAAGTGTAAAGCGATTCTAGCATAAAAAATGGTCACCTCTTCCGGTCTCTGTGATGTCATGCTGCTGCTGCTGCTGCTTACACATCGTTAGCCAGAATCGCGCCGTTAGCATGGCTAGCCCCCGTTTGGCTACCGGACAGTGTTGCATGCCGTGTCTGCATGTGTGTGTGTATGTTTACGTACGGAATGAATTATACCGCAGTGTCAAAGCTTAATCAAGCGTAATAGCTTTTCACGGCAGGGCACAAACAGCAGTAGTAGTAACACACCAACCAACTGCACATTTTCTTCCCTACAGAAGTACAGAAGTGCTTAGACTCACAGCAGGAAAGGGTATGAAAGAGAGAGAGAGAGAGAGATAGAGAGACATGGGGAGTAGATTCCCATTTCCTGGAGCACTTGTGCCCGGCAATCGGAGGCCACAGAGCGCACGACGAGATTTAGAGAAACAAGCGTTCCCACATTGGGGATCGCTGGAGGAACGAAACTTTGACGCTTGTAAATGCATGCAAACTATCACAAAAAGCTGTGTCTCAAATACACGAAACGTCGCCGGCAGCAGAACCGTTTTGCTCACGACCCTGGGAGGACGCACTGGCTGACACTGGATGCCTGCTGGGTGGGAGACCATCGAATGGAGCGACCACGCGAGAATAAATTAAACGAGTTTATTATTAACTGTCACCAGCTAGCCATGCCGAGGCAGACGCTGAAGCCAAAAGGGACGATTTCGCTGCTGACCGGGATCCACCGATCCGTCGCACGCAAACGTTTATGATTCTGCTGCTGCTGCTGCTGCTCCTCTACCTTCGTTTCCCCGTGCTTCCGTGTGCAGCAAATCTCTATTTTCATTGCAGCAAAGTGCTTCAGAGAGGCCAGCCCGACGACGAGGAAGGAGGCAACATATACTCTCCCGGGCTCGTTCTATCGATGTACGGCCGCTCACTCTGTTTCGCCGTTTGTGGTTGAGGTGATAATTGGAATAATAATTGCATTCTGTTTGTTGCACCGTGTCGCTCCGGGGCGGGCTCTTTCCGCTAACAGTCAGCTGTGTTTGTGCGAAGGCACACTGCACGTGTTCGATCTGTACGGGTGAACAATGGTGGAATGATTCATCGTTTAAATTGGTCGTGCAAAACGGAAACACCCGGAAGCGTTTTCGAGATCTGTTTTGGTTCAATTGACGATTTTAAAATTAATACTATAGTATTAAATAATAATCTTATTTAAGCCGTTGAGCCTACTTACAGGCGCCTTGAGGTTTGACGATAGCAACGGACGTAAACGACACTCATTGTAACTCATTGTTCACGTATTGGGAGCTACAACTAAAGCACTTTCTGTCATTTATGTAAAATATGTTTTATATTCAAACTAATCTAACCTTTTTCTCCTCTCGCTCTATTTTTGGGTAGCAAAACCTACCTTTAGGCGTTGAAAAAATTGAGCCCAAAATAGATTAAAACCACACAACTGATGCAGCTAATGCAACACCACGATCTAGTTCTGGTGAAAGTTTGCCAGGTGGCACGTGCCACTTTTGAATAGTCCGATTCCAGCACGCCACTACCAAAACGGCATAGAACGCTCCACACAGCACGCACCTAATCGATTGTTGAACCCCGCGGGCGCGCGCCACGTAAAAGGTAATTGACTTCAATTAAGATACAAATGCCTTTATGCGATCGACTTCTTGCACTCTGAGCGCACTGTAAGACCGCCACGGCCATAACGCTGTTGCACCAGCAGCACGAGATGTAACGCGCCGATTGATGATAAACCACCCCGCGGCTTTTAAAGACGGCGCTGTTGTTGGTCGGAACGGTGGCGAAAGTGCCATAATGGCGGAGGGGGAGCGCACACAAAGCACTCTTGTTTGCTTGCTGCCGATAGCATGCAAATAATGGTAAAAGGTGGCGAACTGCAGCCTAAAGGGTCGCGAGAGTAGCTCTCGAGTGCAAGCCATTAAAAGGTAGTACAGTTTATCTAGCCCCATCCCGTAAACGGGCTTTACAGCCATTTACAGAATATAGACAAATGGTGAAGCATTAGAGATAGGCTCAGTGCGTGGCAAAGAAAGAGGAAAGGAAATAAACTTCAAAAAATGTATTACAAGGGAACGAAATTCAATACTTTATACCAATGTGGGCAAGTGTATGAACCGATCAATCTCACACAGCAAAACGAACGAACACAACCCCACCGCACAAGGGTTCACCTGGTGTTTCTAGGTGTTCTATTTTGACACGCACCGTACCTCATCATGTCAGGGCATAGCCAGAACAACAACAAAACGACGTAGACAAACAATGTCAAACATGACAGTGCCGCGTCGGCCCAACTATGCGTCATCTCGGTTGCACAAGCGGCGAGAGAATGCACACGGGATGCAGATCCCACCGAGATTGAGATGTCGATTTGCGTACTGCTCCACCACCCTGCAGACACCCGTTTACACCAGACATACAAACGTCCTAACCGTCCCAATGGCCTTCCAATCCTCTTTTTTCCCCTCTCAAACAGACAAACACTGGCTGGTATCGTTCGTGCACTTCCCTCCTTCGGCTCATGTGTCTGCGTCCGTGTTGTTCTTGACTTTTACAAGTACCGCAGCATGCCCCTTCACAACCATCCGACACATGATGGCATGACGGTCATTCCAGCGCCGTGTCTAATTTCAATTTAAATTCAATCACGCGGTTCGCTCCACTCGCTTCGCTGCAGTTGGACTTTATTCCGCTATCCATGCTGGCGCTGGAGCCGGGGATTGAGGCGAATGCTCTTGTTTGTTAGGCAATCGTCGCGCGGTTCTGATGCAGTCGTTCCCAACGGCCTACCAGCAACACTGGCAAGGTTATGGAGAAGTTTGAAATGCAATTTTCTTTATCTCAAATTTATCGTTTTTGTGCGCACAGAAATAGTGAAAGGTCGTAGTACGTCGGCGCAAAGTACGTAGCAAGCAGGAAGTGTTCTAATCACATCAGCGTCCCAGCCCGCGCTGAAATCCAATCCAAAACACAAGACCTTCAAGATAGTGATCGGGGCCAAAAAGAATTAGCGCAATGCTCGCCATGCTAGCGAGGATTTGCCACAGATTCCAAAATTACAAGGTTGCCCTCTGCCGCTCATTTGCGATCGCGTAACTCCTAAATCTTGGATCACGCACTTGCTAAGTTGCCGCATTGTTGCAAAATAGCAAGAAGAATCACTCACACCAGGGAGGACGGGGGTCGCAAATGATATCTAGCCCGCTTTATCTTTGTCCAGCTAATTGGGGACATCTTTTCCGCTGGGCAACCTACATGAGTGCGCGCTCCACATTTGCGCGGACATTCGGAATGTTTCCCCCAGTATAAATGCTGACCAGCCGCCCGAACCAGTCCAATCCGTGGCACGGGTGCGGTCAGGTTGGTTGCAGTTCTGTGTGCAGTGTTTTTGGTGAAAGCAAAACTTGATCTTGGGCGCAAAAATGTCCCGGAACATCGTGTTGTGGTGGGTTTTCATTCGTGAACGGGATCTGCTCCCTTGAATGCAGTAGTGACAGTTTCCTTCCCCCGTTTTCTTTTCGTTTCTGTGTGTTCAGTTTTCTAGTGACGGTTGCTTGCGGCGCCAGCGCCTACGGCCGAAAGCTGGAGTGCAGCGAGCACCGCGAGATGGAGTGCGAAATCTCCAACTTTACCATCGTCGAGTCGATGGACCTGTCCGAGTACGAGTTTCCGGACCATCCGCACCTGGCGTTCGGTACCTACCCGCACTCGGACGACTCGACGTACGTCGTCACCATCGGCAAGGAGCTGGCCGACCGGCTCCAGTCGACCGAGAAGCTCGAGATCCAGAACGTCTCCCTGCAGACGATGGTGCTCTGGACGAACCTGCGCTCGCTCGATGCGTCCCACAACTACTTCTTCGAGCTGATCGTCGAGCCGGGCCAGAACTATCAGCTGCGCGAGCTCAACCTCAGCTACAATCGCTTCCAGTCGATCGAGTTCGTGCAGGCGCTGCCCGCCCTGCGCACGCTCGATCTGCGCCACAACTATCTGGAATCGCTCAGCTTCTCGCTGTTCGACATGGCGACCGAGCTGTGGAAGCTGAACCTGGCCAACAACCGACTCCAGACGATCTCGACCGACGGGTCGCTGCATCTGCCGCGCCTGTCGACCCTGCTGCTGCACGACAACCTGCTGAGCGTGCTGGACGCGAGCGAGTGGCGGTTCAGCATGCTGCAGGAGCTGAACGTCGCCCGCAATCGGCTGCGCTATCTGAGCATGTGCGAGGTGAACCATTCCTTCCCGCACCTGCAGACGCTCTACCTGGACGAGAATCGGTGGGAGTGTGGCCATCTGAACGCCACCATCCGCCAGCTCCATCAGCTCGGCGTGAAGGCGATGGCGTACTACGACACGGAGGACCAGGAACACTGCAACACGGCGATCGACGAAATCTGCTGCTACTAGACGGGTTAGTGTGCGGTTCAATAGAGGCGCCCTCTTTTTCTTCATCAATTGCACACACAAACACGCTTTTTGTATCCCTTCACCTTCTGTCACTGTCGCTGCTGCATTAATAAATTGATCAACGGGCTTGACGGACCGTCGAGTCCAATCGATTGGTGGCATCTTAAAACATGATTTATTGCCCTCATCTCACTTGCTTAAGTGTGGCGCATCAACCAGCTTATCAGGATCTCTTAAGCAACAGAGGTCACAGCTGCAGCACGAACGATCGAAGAAGCAATTTCTTTGTCTATAGAAATAACGTGCTGTGCATTACGTTGCATTGTTGGCTGCAAATGAAGTGTGGTTCAAAAATCGTGCACCTTCCCCTACATTCGCCAAAGATTGCAAGCCTTACCTAGGTGCAGCCCGTTAACCTTGCAGTGTAGCACGTCTAACATGGAAATGCAATTTGCTTTAAGCCTTCACCACAAAGAAACAAAAAAACAAATACACCATTACAAGACGAGTCATCACGAGATCCTGCTAAACTGTGTGGAGTGTCGCCTGTGATGTTACCGTAAATTAAACTGAACAACCAAAATAGTCATCGCACAAAAATTCCTGACAGTCTGGCTCTTTTAGAGATGAAAGAATACATATTGTCGTCCTAAGTTCTTGATAGTCCGAAAGAATTTACGCTCTTTTCTCCATTCTATACGTGATCCAAGCAAAATGCCAAGGAGTATCCAGCCCATGATGTGATCACTGTTCCTCCCAATCTCCACCACACTGCTCACTGATGCTGCTGAGAAGCAAAAGAATATTCCCAACTCCAAATGTGAGCGAGTCTGTCATCTGTCATAAATTGTTATTTTGCTATATAGTGTTTTTTTTTACAACAACACTCCACACGATATCCAAAACGTGAACCGAGTTTGCAATCATCTCCGTCCAATGGAATATCCGCTTCGAAAATGCTTTTCCCATGGTATCATACACCACGCAGCAAATTCAGCATCGTCCATCATACACCCTCCTCCGGACTGAGAAGTCGCCACAGAAGGAATGACTCTCTTTCTCTCTCCCTCTCTCTCTCTCTCTCTTGTTCTCTCTGTTTGCGCATAAAGAAATATGCAAATCCGATCGATTTCTGCTCGCACCGAATGGCGCAATATATTACACTCGTTCGTCGTTGTTGCGCGCGGTGCAACTTTGAATAGGTTTGGGAGGAGGGTTTTGCACACAAATGGCGTTATTTAGCGCAGAGCGTGAATAGTAAAGTAGCGTTCTGTGTCTAGCTTGGAAATTTAATCGCATAAAAGTACAACCAACCAGCTTGTCTCCAGAAGTCTATAAAACAAGCGACGGATACTCGATACTCTCTTACGCATAGCATTAGCGCCTAACGCACTGTTTATTGCGTGTTGTTTTGGAATCATCCGTAAAAGAAGTCTCACGTGGAAAAAGCAAAATTAAATTAATCCCAAACACTTCATCATCAATTTAGTATTCAAATTTTTGATAACACCAACGCTTGTTTTGTTGGACTTCAAAATTCTAATTCGCACTCACTTAGCAAAGGCTTGAGCCTGTCCACGACACCACATTCCATTCATAGAATGCAAACACACACACACACACACACACACACACACACACACACACACACACACATACACCTGCACAAATTAATCGCCAACACAGTTCGGTAGAGGCTAAGCGGCTTAGCCGTCAATGTAATTGCCAAATTATGGTAAGCCAAGCGGTGGCCGCACGCTGGTCTGCAAATTCTTCGTCCGCCGCATTTACAGGCGGCAGTGACTTACCCCGAACGGTAGAATATTGTTATTGTATGCCATCACCCAAACATAGGTTAGCCCGAGCACCGATATATCTATTCGGGATCGGTTTCATTGTGCACCACTCATCTAGTAGTCTAGGTTGGCGTGGCGTAAGCGCAGCAAAAGATCTGCAGAAAATGATCTGGAAATTATAGATTCCACAAGCAGCGCACGAAGGAGCGCGCGAGCGGTCAGGTCGATCGTGAACCCAAACTCCTAACGGGCCAAGCCCAGGGCAACGCCCCAAAACTTCGTGCTGGAAGGGTTGTATCCACCTTAAAGTTAAAGAAATCCCTTTGTCGAAACATTATACGGTAGCTTAACTATAGTCCGCGCTGGAGACGTAAAAAGGCCAATGATTGATTGTATGCTATCGCCTTGCATCGCTTGTTTTTAACCAAACCCACAAGCACACTTTTTGCTGGATTATATCAAGCAATCGAAAACGATACTGAAAGCGAAACAAAGACCCCAAAATACTGCCACATCCGTTATGAAATTCAATGTCAATTCAACAACACATTTCCATTCGAGTTCTGCTGTTAAGCAAATCGTAACATGTCGCAAAAACATCGTTCGCTGGTTTGTCCATCAGTCTGTCTATAATTGGCTTTGGTTTGTTTGTATTTAAAACAGAGACACACACACACATACAATTACATCGAATAACACAGCCGAAAATGCCGTTCGGCAGTGGGCACTGTGCCAACCAGCACGGTGAGTAGGTCACATTGTTTTCTCACAAACCAACGATTGCTAAAACATAAAAAGAAACCACAATGTCCACACCATAATTCTTTTTCTCGCTCGGCACACTCGGAGGAGCAGGGCAAACTGTCCCAAACATTGGTAGTGCGGCGAGTTTGCGGCGGAATGTTGGAATTACGTAACCTTTTTGACCACCGGCTCCCCACCGGTCCATTAAGCATTCTTCCGTCCCCGACGTCCACTCCGAAATGTGGAGAGCAAACGTAAACAAATCTGAGCACCAATAATTCATCCCATCTATTTGGAGTCCCTCGCTTTGTACGCCGTGTGGTGGCGAGTGGCGAATCAGCGTCGATGAAAGCTGTATCGCTATAAAACCATAAACTACACGCCGCCATCACAAAGCGCCTCCAGTTGCCCCTTTTTGAAACTCTCTTGAGGTATGCAACAGTGATAAGATTACATTTGAAATGCTCACGCAGGCACTAGATAAGCCGTCGGGACGTCTAGTTGCACCCCAAGAATGGTGGCAATAAAGTAAAGACATCGGCTGAACTTCATATTCCTCCACCTTGGTCCCAACAAACGCTACGACGTTCCAGCGAGACGCAACGACGCCATCAAGAAAGACCCCGTCCTTCCCGTCCCGTAGGTGTGTCTGAACGAACCGATCTTTCTGTTCTTAGCAAGCGAGTCTCGCTGGCTTGGGCTGGGGAGCTGTTGTGACCCATAAATCTGGAACCCGGGGTGGCCCTGTAACGACGTAAAAAGTCAACCAAACGTAGAATGTCACTTTTGTGCTCACTTGCTCTCTCTCTCGGTGTGCATGGCGGCGGGGTTAACCTTCGCGCTCGAACACCCTTTAAAAGATCTTGATTTATGATATTCGGATGCCACAGAGCCGAGTGAGTGAAGTTCACTGCAAAGTGCTCCATAGATACACTCTCTTCTTTGCTCCCTCCATCCAGGGGGTTAAAAGCGATGGCGAGAAATGGGAGGTACGGTCCGATCGGGTCCCTAAAAGACCTTCGCCGCCGTAGAGTGGCTTTGTCGAATCAACATAAAAACAAAAGTCATAATTACATTCGCCGCCAGTGCTGGTGCTACGCCGAGCGAACAAAAATCCCATCTTGTCGCTTTGGTCTCCCGTTGGCTTATGCAACACATATACTGCTACAATCGGTTGGCATGCCGAGCAGAGCGGCAGTGTGTCACCGTGGTTACTCTGTTAGGATCTGATATTCTACCTATGTCTTTCATGTTGCATCCAAATCCCATGACTCATCGAAAAGGGACAACAACCGGCATGTCGTTCCGTGCACCGAAATGTATGCCCAGCAATGGGACACAGAGAGAGAGAGCGAGGGCAAAGTAAGATGAAGGCAAATGATAAATGTAGCAGAAAATACCATCAACCACAACTGATTCCACTCGTCTGAAAGGGTAGAATACAAACAAACTCTGCGCCTGCCAGGGGTTATTTGGGATCAGGCACGCACAGATCCACACGCTGCCGTCGGGGCCACCAGGCAATTGCTGCTGCATCGCGTCACGCTTCCCTTACAATACGCTAGATGGCAGCACGTGTACGTGGTTGAGCGAAAACAGCTGACACGAATGTGCGTTTCAGTACAGGAACCTAGTTACCACCCTCTCGCCAAGCTAATAGAGTTTGCTTAGAAGCGAACGAGCTCCCACATACGAAGAGGAAACACACTAATTTATGCGCACGCACTGTGTGGTGCAAGTCGTTAAATTTAATATTGGCCCCAATTCCCGACTTGCACTTCCATTCCATGCGACAGACTGAAGCAGCTGATCAAAGAGAAGTGCACTGCTGTGCTGTGATGACGATGATGCGTAGTGCTTGTACGCAATGACACCCCGAGGGGTCGTCGTAGTCGTCGTGTTCGTACAGCGCGCTTCAATGTGTCGAAATTATGCGGCATGTACTCGGGTTGGGTGAGATAAACAAGCTCTCGTTGCGGTGGTGCTCTGTTCGACAAGCTGAAATATGCTTGCTTGAGTAGAGTTTAACAAGCCCCGTCGTATGCGCCCCGGTCGGGGAGGACATGTTGTTTGGGCATTGTTTACAAGTAATGTATAGTGGATTTATTATTAATTTATCACACCAAACAACCCGAAACGATGTTTAATGGTCGCAGTAATGATAATGTTGATGATCGCTAAACTCTTAAACAATGTACTTCAAGAAATTTCTGTTAAGAAGAGGACAACAATTAAAGCTTCACTTTTAAGTCTTCAAGACTTAGAAGAACTACTTCAAAGCAAGAACTCGGCAGCCCATTTTCCAATGCAAGTCCAATGCATCGTCCAACGGGAGCATTCCCAGTGCATTTGGAAACTGCTATCAACTGACTGCAGTCAACAAGCATCTTCGCCATGTCCGAACCTTCCATTAACTATTACCCACGAAAAGACTCCTTCGTCAGTGCATTTTTCTGTCCGTGCTCTTGTAAAATTACACACGAATCGCTTCCCGAATCAATGACGTGCACGGAAACACAAAAAGATATGGACTACCTACTCTGCACCGACAACACACCTCACCTTCCTGGGTAGCTGGGTAGATGTGTGCAGAAGCAGAACCTCAGACCTGCTGCTGGATGCTGTGTGGTCTGTGTGTTTGTAGCTTCCATTTCGATTACGTGTTTCGTTTACTTGCGCAGTGAATTTATGATCCTCCAACCCTACTAAACATTGCATCAACACAAAGCGCTCAACGGACCACCCGTTTCTTCACTTTCGAAGCAAAGATTCAGAACATTTGGAAACAAGAATAGCCAAGAGAGCTCCACTGCTACGCTACTGCTTTCTCCAACCATTCGCCAACTTTGCCAACAGTTCCACCCCGCTTCAGCTTGACACGTGACGGTTGGTGCAACTTCCAGGCATGTGGTGTTGTGGGTCGTGTGATTGTGGTGATGCAAAAAATATTAGCCTTCCGTATGCCGTAAGGGCTCTCTCCGGTCGATTCCGGACGGAAAACGTGTTTCTGCCGACCATGGGGCTGCTTGTCGGACGTCACAGAACGTGCACGGACACGTATTGCCCCCCCCCCCCCCCCTGTACCTTGGTGCAGACTTTCCAAACAGGGCCTTTTTTCTGGAAAGTTCATATCAAAACCGTACGACACCTGACCGCATTGCGATGGACTTTTATGCTTCCTGGCGTCTGTCTGTGCGGTGCATCGTTCAAAAGCTCCCACACGGAAGCCCGGATAGGCATGCAGAACTTAATCAGGTCAGGAAAGGTAACTGACAGGAAGGGCGCACTGTCGGAAGATTTGATGCTGATTTCTAATCTCGTTCTCTCGGAGTTTCTGGACCTCGGCCTAGGCAATCGAGCTCTGTTCTGGACACATGGAGTGTCGGCACAGACTTGAAAGCTGCAACGTGCGGAACAAATGACACTCTCTGGTTCGGCTAGTTGTTTCATCAAAAATTCATAGGACGAGCAGGGGTTTCGGGTCCTGATTTTACATTATTTCAATTTTAGATCTCTACAGATTTAAGGCGCATTTTATCAAGTTGGAGACAAGACGGAATGAACTATTAAGCAATTATTGTACAACGTTTACACGAACTACAAACAACTCAACTGTTCCGCAACCCAAAAAAACACTAACTGGATCAAAACTTTGGAAAAAAAAACAGTTTGTTTGTCCAACCACAACCTCAAACTATCGCTTCTGTGTGCCACAACAAGCAGCAGCGCTCGTGCGTCCGGGTCGTTCTGATTCTGATAATGCACCAACAAACAGGCCCGACCCGCGCTCGGTCGTACCGGTCGTACAAAAATGCAATCCACATAAACATTAAACTTCTCCGGCCCGGCGAACCGTTTATTGCACCCCGCACCCACCGAGTTGAAGATGGAACACCGCCGGCGAATGGCCAAACATTGGACTTTTTTTTTTTTACTTTGCCTTCCTTCTGCTCTTCCCTTTTGGCATCCACATTCGCTAAAACCCGCGCAGTGGCGATGGCGTAAAGAAGTCACACAGCCCAACCACCACTACTGCCGCTGTGCGCGGGAAGCACTCTCGGGGCACGCACGGCCAAGCATAAAACCCAAACCACCGATGCGCCGAAAAGCATAATCGGGACCGCTTCACAACACACTCGAGAGCACACAGCTCGTCGTCGGTCGGGGGCACAAGACCAACCAAACCTTGGGCCTTCGAAATCGAAAGTAAACAAACAGAACGGGGACGGGGTAAAACAAAGAGAAAGAAAGAATCTTACACACACACACACACACACACACACACACACACACACACACACACACACACACACACACACACACATACACAAAAACCCCTGGGAGAGTGCAAACGAGCCACAGGGCCAAAAGGTCCATTTTATCGCGCTTGGTCCACATAGAGAGGCGAACCGGCCCAGCAGCGGACGACCATACTCTTCTTTTTCCGGGATGTTGCGCGGGTGCCTCTGTGTGTGTGTAGCGTTTTTTCTTTGCGATTGCGACTGAGCGTTTTTTGCCTGCCTGCCTGCCCTTCTTGGCATGCCTGGCCAAGCCGAAACCGAGAGCAGCGCAGATGTTTTATATCAAATTAACCAATTAACCAGCGGCTATGCGCTTAGCGGTTGCGTAATGCGCTGCTACAACATTCGGCGTTGACCCAAACGAGCCCTTAAAATCGTTCTCGGCTCAATGTTACCAAACAGGCCAAGAAAGGAAACATTGAAAGGAATAATAAGTTTGTCTTTTTTGTTGTAACACTATTGGATTATTGGAATACATTTAATAACTGATTTGAAATGGTGATGATAGACATGATGGAACTAAAATATAAGAACGTTTAATCTTTAGAAAACTCTTCTTTTTTATAATCTGTTATATGTTACATTCTGTGACAAACAAACACACAAAAAGAACAACAATCTTACTAGAACGGTTGAACTCACGATCAGAAATAAAACTCGCATTCAGCCGCTACTCTAACTCTAACCTTCCAAAAGGAAAATTATTAAAAATAGAATCCTCAACACACAATGGCGAACGGCTCACTGTATCCCCGGGTTGCATCTTCAAAAACCAAAAAACAAAATCGAGACCGAACAACGAGATGAATCATTGATCGTCTTTCCTCTCTTGTCCACCCCGCCACCAACAAAACAGACTCGAGAACGTGCAGGGATGTCGATCATAATCGATACTTTATGCACTTCTACGAAGAGAAGCATCGCGCGAGAGTGGGAAGCGCTGTGCGCGTGATTAGTCTACTGGCCAGCCGAGAGAGAGACATAAATCCTTCCCCAGGGCATGAAGAAACAGCACCGGGTTTCATGAGATGCTACTGCTACGTTACGTTGTGGTGCAATAGGAAATCCAAAAGGTTTTGCAGTTACACTGCTGCTGGATGGGTTCAAAGCTGGTTATTAATAGCGTTTCGAAGAATCATGTTTATCACCTCTACCGGACTGGGAGAACCGTGAGGGGGGGCAATGCCGGGATTTTGGTCTTCCCAACCCCGAAGACGTTTCATGCACGAACAGCGATCCGCACCAGCAGTAGTAGCAACAGCACCATGTGTTCACTCTCGCTTGGTCCGGGCTGCAACGCACGAAAACGAGTTTGGTTTGCCAGCCATCATCGGTTTGCTTACTTTACAATCTTTGGCACAACACTACTAACCTCGATTTCAACTTCAACCTGCCGGTACACAGTCGGAGCAGCAGTGTAGTGTAGCAGCAGCGTACTGTGAATGCAAATTCAGTTCAGTTGTAGTGAGTGTGCGGGTGCGCTCTGAATCTGTTCTTAGACTGCTGGTAAAGAACAGGGAGGGCAAGGTGTGTAAAGCAGTTTTTGGAGGCCACAGAAGCTTGATTGTAGTCGACGATCAAGCTGGCGTGTTTACCGGAAAGGCATCATTACCACCGGCCATCAATCAGATCAAGCTGCCGATATAATTTATGAGCAGATCAAAGTGAAATTGGACGAGATGAATCCTCTATTGTTTTAAAGGTTTTTTTTTGAAGCCGTTGGAAGAACTGACGTTCTGTGTACACATCAGATTTTGAGAAACGCTTCAAGCAAACCATTTCGATGATGGTTCCATCCTGATAACCCTCTCCTTATCAGGCCCTTTCTATCGGATTTCGCCAAGAAGGGAACCTAATCTTTTCGGCACACATACACACAGTTTTTCCACCAAGCATGCGAAACCTTTTCGTCCGAATTCCTTTCTAATGGTTTCCCAAACTCAAGCATATGGGCTGATAGGATCAGTCGGGTGCAAAAAAAAATCGCCTCTCAAATAGAAACAAACAAACGGCACCGTTTCGTTGTGTTTGACAGATAATATATCTTTTTCCTCCACGTTTTACACGCTTCTTCCGGACCATCCGGAGGAGTCTGTGCTATAACCCTGAAGCACATTCCAACATCGCCAAACATTCACGCTGATGGGGCTGTGAAATGTTTAATCAGAAGATTTGTCGCGAGGGCGCGCGCGCGCACGCTCTTTACAACAAACAAACACACAATGCCAAAGATATTCGGTGACGGTGACGTAGACCCGCAAAACGGTATGTCTGTGTGTAAAAAAAAATGCCTTAAACAAGCCGGGTGGTAATAAACAAACAGTATAGATTTCTCGTTCAACATGGTCCACTTAAAACCGGTGTTCACCGTTTGCCGTTTAGACGCTGTACTTGGACAAAAACATTCATCATCATTCAGCATTCTGGGCATATTGGCAGGTTGACAGATTCAGGATTCAAGTGTTTGGAAAGCTTGAAGGACATATTGCTGGTCCTCTGATGCTCTCGAACTTACCATCTTTGACTTCTGGCCACCCAGACGACAACCAACCGTTGCTGTCATTTTACTGCAGCTTCAGAAAGGCTTCTGTCTGGTCCTATGGGCAGTATGAATTATTGAACCTGTATCCAATTGTTGAAAGATGCCATAGACATAAACATTGACGTATAATCTTAGTATCTAGCCAGGAGACAACTTTCACCAAATGCATCCGTAGAATCAACTGGCTAAAACAAGGTTCGAGAGGTATTGGTGGAACAAAGTTGGAAAAAATCTTTTAGATTTGTTCCAACTTCCAAAAGAGAAAAAGGAACTTCGGAATGGCATTGCGTTATGCCTTATATAGAAGTGCTTTCCAAATCGAATGTATCTCGATATTCCAACCACTACATCCTGTACCAATTATTTAGAGCAATAATACATTTTTACTTGAATTTTTATTGCGAAAGCCTGTTCAATAATCAATCGTTACCTTCCGACATTAAATAGATGATCTAGGGCTTCAAGATGATTCAACAACTATTACGGAAGATTGCCGGATGTGAAGAATTATCCTATCTCTATCGTTCAATGTTTCCTTCGTGGCAAGTTACGATCATTCAAGAAAATCTATCTAACGCATCGTTTAATGCAGTAAAAGTAAATCGACTCCTGAATTGTAATTTACAAACGCCGCACATTCGGTGCCTCTTCTTTTGTGCCTCAAGTTCTTATCAAATACGTGGGGCACAATTATTTACGTAAGTTGCCTTTGTATGGGCACGCTTCCGGGCAAGGCACAGCATGTATGGACAAGACGAGCTTTTATTTTGCTGAATCATTCCGCTCGATTTTGTGGCTGCCGATCGATCGAGAACAAACCATCTCCAATAACAATATCATCCGGTAGAGTTTCCATCGCCTCATACGATTGACCACAGCACCTCCCCACCCTATCGATCGCCTTTCAACAGTATCGAGATCATCCGCTCGTGTAGCATAACATACAACACGGAGCATATGGGGCATCGCGTGGGCGTTATAAAAATCCCTTGCACTGTAAACAACCTTCACTTGTCTCGATCGACACCGACACACGGTCGCGGTTAGTAGTAGGAGGAGCAGCAATACTAAAATGTCAAAAACCAGCGCTGATCGAATTAAACACACACGCCTAAACGTCGGTAAACATAAATTCCCCTGTCCAGAATGTTACATCTGGAGGCTTTTCGGGGGCGGCCAAGTCCCTGTCGGTCATCAAATCCCACGTCTATCAACGATCGAGACGTTGTAGGGCTTGTGTGTGTGTGGATGATTTGAAAGGTGATGGGAAAATAAAATCTAATGCCCTTCTGGGCGGGCTTGATGGATATTGTAACGGAAATAAATAATCAACATAATCATGATGATGTTTAGGCTGTTGGGCGTATTTTCACTTGCTTGATTTACTTTCTCCGCCGGGGCGCGTAGAAGAGATACAGAAATCATTCCAATTTCTGGGGCGACTTACCTAAAATATAAGAAACAATAGAATCATTAGAAAACAATTTCTAAACAATTTACATATGCATTGTCTTTTGTATGTTAAAATCAAACCACGGCAGTTTTGTTAAGAGGTGTGTGTGTATGTGAGTGGTTAAACTCTTCGTTCTACTTACGTTGTGTCCAGGTACTGGAAGTACTGATAGACCGGTTTCCGGTAGAGGAATCCTTCCGCTTTTTCCACCATCATAATATGTTTTCATATAACTAAAGCGTCGCAAACCTTCGAAGTACGTTGCTTCACTATAACGCGCTGCGTACTAAAACGCCTTATTTAATTCTTTATCTTACTGGATTCTATCGATTTGTTTCTGTTTACACTTTCCAGTGTGTATCTTTTCACGCAAACTTCCGTCGATCAATTAGACACGGCGATTATGCTTTCACTGGCGATTTTAATGAGCTCCACGTGCGTTGTGCGCTGCTTATTAAACTCATTTATGATGCCACTTTACGTCAAACCGTAAATCAAACACTTTCGATGAGGCGCATCCTTCCGCAATGTGATAAAGCACGAAACGTAAAATGGTCGCTAAACTTTTTAACACAACAGCAACAGCAGCAGCACCAACACGCCCTGATTATTTCCGCCCTCGCCGAGTGTGTGAATGAGTGGAGAAGCTCGAAATTGCTTGCCGTAAATCATTGGCGGTAAGGAAAAATGAACCGCCGGCGCGCTTTTTACGGCTATTTTGACAAGCGGAGCCGAGTGCTGCCAGTTTTCTGTGCTCGTTTGCTCGTTAAACTTCTCACTTGGGACAAAAAAAGGGAATTAGCCACTACGCAAACCGCTGCAACACATTTAAGTTGTTTCTTTCTTCTTTTGTTGAGTTGGTCGGTTGGTGCATATTAAAACCTTTCTCCGCCTTTGAGTGAGCGAAAGATTCAATTTTATAGGAATCGTTTCCGTTTTTTCGATCTCGATGCTTGTCGGTTTTTTTGGTCGTTTATCACAGCTTTATGCAAGAATATGCGTCGGCATATGGTACACACTCGTCTCGTAAGGCACCGATTTATTTCCTTTTTTTCTTGTAATGCGTGAACGAGGTCGGTTCTACCGTTCGGCGAAGATTGCTTCAAGAATAGACTGATAAAGTTTTATATCTGAAAAGAAAAATTCAATTTGCTTAGCGTTTGTGACTCGTCGGAGTTTTAATTCCCTGGAGTTCGTTTGTAATCCTTTCGTAGTTAGAAGACTTTAACCATAACGTAAAACAGTGCGTCAAATACGATCATATCGTTTTGTATTATAATTCAATTCTACATCGAGTTTTGATGAATTATTTATGGTCCTAAATAAAAGAAAGATTCCTATTGAACAAACAAAACATCATTCTACATGCATCGCTCAACACGAGCATGGAAATAGAAGATGTTCAGACACGCGATGTGCCAAAAATAAATACATCACTATTCTCACCATGTGCATTTGTCTGCTCTTGAGAAGCTCGACAACAAACAACCGAAGGGACGATGCCTAGAGCGGACGGCGAACAACACACTGCGTCCTTTTGTGGTGCATTTCGGGTACGATCTACTTGAGAAGCAGCATGCCTCCTGGCACACTTTACGACATCCTTTAGCGTGAACGGAACATTACAAGACTCAGTTGTAAACATTGTAATTACCTCGCCTGGGCTTTGTGTGGTGGCTACAATTACCCAATCTGAAACGGGTGTTGTTTCAATGTTTTGCTTTGTTCGGTTGTTCTTGAAAACCCTACCCTCAAGCAGATAACGTGTGTTGTTTCTTCTGTTTAATTTATGTCCCGCTAGGACTTAACGATGACACATGTGGTTTGGCGTGTCTTCAAGAAGGGTGTTTATGTCTTCAAAACGTGAAAATTGTGTCCCTTTAGCAAGAACAACGTAATTCAAAGCGAAACAGTAACCGTGAGGCTTTCAATTTAACAAATATTCTTCAAATTCTATCTGCAGATCAATACGCATGCCTAAGCTCATGTCCATCACATCATAAACATAAGCGGCACGATAACAAATAGATTGAAACTCCAGTAACAATAAACGTATTGTCCAGATTACTTCCTGACATGGAGCAATATTTAACAGCCGCTTCCTGTTTGTCAATAGCCATGCCAGAGCTCCACAAGGAACTAAGCGTCAGAAAACAGTGAAAGAATTCCATTTACAGGCAAGACTTCATTAATTTCCACCAAATATAGTGGCACGCGTGAATGGACCAACCCGGCACAAAACCTGCCCAGTAAGCCAGCCGCCGTCAGCGTACCATGAACTGTGCGCTTCAAGGATAACGGTTTGATAGTAAAAGAAATAAAAATATAACAACATGCCCCGGTATGGTGTACAGGATCAATTTGTACAAAATTCGGGGCGGGCAATCATTGTACACCGGAGTTTAACACCTTCCTTCTTCAGCAAAGTCTGCCTGGTTAAAATGCACATCACACAGCCATATGCCGACTGCGTAAGACAATCCTCCAGCGTGTCCCAGTGCTGCAGTGAATGCGAATCGTCAAAACAACATCATTTATCATGACGCAGCGATTACGGCGTCAGAAGAGCGTTGTTTTTTTTTGCTTTGCACAGAATCTTGGAAGGTGCTTGGTGCTGCCCAGATGTCTAGAGAAAATACTACGGCAGGCAACTGGCAGGCAGTGAGATGAGAGTTAGTAACGCATTAACCACCAATTGTCGGATCGTTTGCCACATGGGAAGGTTGGTGTGTGTATATGCGGTACCACCACCACCCGGTCGTGTACCATCAGCACTTCCTGTAGTTCCTAATTTGGCAAGGCGTTTAACGCGTTGTTAATAACACAGTGTGTGCATGCCCGGTCCGGCTTGTCTGAATCATGAGTTATAAACACACACCGAGACGGGGGAACTGGACATCGTTTTGAACAGCACATTTCACAGCACACACAGCTTAACAACATTCGGCCGGTGGTCATTAGCATACACCCCGACCGCGTCGTTGCCATTTATGGAAGTTGGTGCCGTGTCTGGTTGTAGGATTTAGTTCCAGAACCCCCCCCCAGGGTTCCGCTAGTCACTTCCCGACCCGTTCAACAGACCCGGGTGTACTGCAGCTTAGACAGACGGCGGTGCGATCGATCAGAACAATACGTAAATCGATAGATCAATACTCAATTGACGTTGCATCAAGGGCTATAATTGCAAACGATGCTTTTCCTAGCTGAAAGGTGTCTCTATACCGTTTAGCAGAGCGCAACGGGGTATGAGAAATGAGTGTCTTGAACAGATTATTAACATGCTGGTAATGATGATCGTGTTTGATGGGAGAGACTGTGGTGTGTATAACATAGAGTCGGAGAAATCGTGAGTTTAAAACCTACCAAGAATACATTTCCTGGGCGCCAACATGTCTGACACGCCTAGTTTCTAAGTGTTACTCAAGGTACGATCAAAGTCACGGCGTTGACGGTGATGACTTCCGTTCCGCCAATAATGTACCAAGCACAAAACGTGTGTAACCGATGTCAGGGAAGTGATTGTTTTCGCATGTTTATGTCCATTTAAGGCACAGAGGTTTGTGTCCAGGCTGTCCAGACAGAAAGTGTGGAACTCCTAACACTCCAGCCACGAAGATCATCATCTCTCAGTGGCATTAGGTCGCCAACATTCCCACCCAGCGGCTACATTAGACCCTTCCCAAAGTGTTTAATAATCATCCTCATTTCCATTTGATATACCGTGGCGCACGGAAAACTTTGCTGTAGAAACGCTTATCATCTCAACAACGCGCAACGGATTCGATAAAAACACACAAAAGCTTGGACACTTTGGTCGTCGACAGACTAAAAGCCGTATTGTGATACGTCAACGCATCACTGATGTTGCCGCGGTTGCGCTTCGGTTGGTGTGTGGTGTTGTGTTGCTTAATTGACACAAATTGCTCATTTTCTCATCAGTTCCGCCGCCACAGACAAGCCGACACACATAACCTTTTTCAAATCGTTGATGACATCGCTGCAGCACCCGAAGCACCACAGAGACATTAACCGGGAGAAGAGAGATGCAAGCGAACCGAAGTTCCTAATGCTACCAAAATATTAATGGTGATATCTTCCAACGAGAGAGGCTCTTCGCATCATTTTGAAGGTTAGAAAATATGGGCCTAAATTTGTGTTGATGACCACTATCAGTGTGGTGCGCACTTAAAGCGCGAGGGGGACACAAATCTTTGCTGGAGAGCTCTTGAGTGTTACAGCGATGACGACACTTCCAAAATTTAAACGACCAATTCGAAGATCTCAACAACTTGGAGGAAGTCCACTAATTCTATGTCTAACTGTGTTGTTCGTTTGCTGCCGAAAGTAAAGAAAGGCCTGTCCGCGCATCAAGTGCGTCCTACTTTGGTGGTCGTCACCGCGTTTGAAGCCCCCGCGCAGCAGGTCAATTTTCCGACCGGTTGTGTTGCATTTCAATCACGATAATTAGTCGTCCCCCGTGTTTCCTCTTCTCCATAAAGCTAGAAGTATTTCGGGTGGGGAGGAGGCAGCCGCGGCTACCGTCAAAGGCCGGCTAACGGGCCGAAATTAGAAAATCAATCGCACAGTTCCGGCCACCGTGGCGTGGCGGTTGATCGTTTGAGAAGCAATTGATCCACCAGCCCTCCCTCTGAGGTCTGGTCTGCTGTGCATGGCATAATTGATTTTTAAACAAACCCTAATAATGATATGCAAACACAGTGGAACGCCCTCGGTACCACAGTCAGTCAGCAGTGGACCCCGTTTGCAGGTGTGCCCGCTATCTGTGGTACGATTACATCAGAAGCTCCGAGCTGCCGCGTACTGTGGGAGAAATAATGTCATTGCTAGAAACACCCGTTAGGCCCCTCACACTGGCCTTTAAAATATGGCAGCAGGTAAAAGGCACCAGGACGCAGTAGCATAAATTCTCTTGGAGTGTTTGCCATATTTCATCGATAAAAGCGGGGCACGGAATCGTTTAGAGTCCAGCTAGCTTTCGAAAGCAATCGTTCGTTGTGTGCAATATTGTGTGAAACGAATAGATCCCGCCTTACCGACAATCCGGAGAGAGCGTGTTGAGACATACCTTAATACATTTATTACATTAACACTTTCTAGTGCCATTTCCTGCTGAATCAATCATTTCTTTGAAGCCACAAAGAATATATTGGAAACAAAAATAAACACTCTTAGCACTAATACAAAGATTACACAAAAGGATTGCACTTTTACAAACACATCGCGTCTGACATCGGTAAAGTCTAATAATGGATTGCAGTTTTGCTCAAGCTGCAAGCAAGAGGTAATAAATGGGAGGACTAAGACAAATTCCTGTCCATTAGTCGTTCCCTCTGCGCTCTGTTGGTACAAATAATTATAAACGTATAATACTACATTATTCATACAGGAAGGATTTGTGGATGGTCTCTTGTGTTTATCTTCACTGCAAGCCCTGATGCTCTTCTTGAAAGGCTGTGAACTTCTTGCAGTGCTATCCATCAAGAAAATAAAGCAACCGACTGCAGTCCGCCCGTCTCTTCCAATCTCTAAAAGATGCCTCTAAATGTTGCAATCGTTTGCGTTTTCGTTCCTGCAATATTCTAATTCCCTACACGCTGCGATATTGTTTAACAGTGATTTCAGCCCGTCTTCTTGCTGTCATTCGTGGTGGTCGCGCGAAATACATTAGGGTGACCATTAATAATCCCTCTCAGTGCGCCCAGAGAAGAGATGAAAAACTCAAATGGATATTTTTACTCCACGTCCAAGCTCCAAGCCCTTCTCCCTTTTCCCTACCGCACAAGATTTACTGTACCTCCTTTCTGGGTCTGGGTTCCGGTTCCCAGGACGCAACGGCCGGCTCAATAAGGGCATCAGAACGAATAGAACACAGCACACGCTGGGCTCCACCACCAACACCACCACCACGCTGCAGCGCGCTGTGTATGCAATTTATTAACTACCATTGACAATAAAATTAAAAACTCATAATATCCGTTTCATCGGGAGGTTTCCGCCGTTCCGTTCTCTCTCTACACTTTTTGTGGTCGTTCCTGAGGGTGCACTGCACCGAAGCCCTGTACCACCACGTGCCGCCAACAAAACAGACGACGGGACAGCAGACGCACAAAGAACATTCACCCGAGTGGGGAAAGCTAGTAAAGAACGGTGATGCATTTGGGGGGACGTGCAAGTACATGGACGTTCCCGCTTGAATGGACAGGGCAAGTCCACCTTGCCGGACGCATTTTCCGGTTTCCGTTGCAGCGGCAAAAACGGCGACGGCGAGCGTACGGAATTTATAGGCAAAGGATGTAACTATAACTAGTGGAATAAATTTCAGCTGTTTGGAAAGGGCAATGAATGCGATATTCCGGGAGTGAGTCATGCATGTTTTTAATTTTGATGCAAATAATACCATCGAACTTATTGCTCAATTAATGCTGGGAAGCTTTCCAAGGTGGTCGCACAACATTCCTTAAAGAGAGGGCTGTGAATAAGGCCCTAAAAATGTTTTCTCAAAATAACCTCCTTTGCATAATGCTTAACATATGTGCGGTTAATGGCCACGGAGTGCATCGAGCGACAAATGCCTTATGGTTTGCAGCGGCAGCCTGCTCATAATTAACCGTAAACATTATAACGAACATCAAGCTGACCGAAGCCATTCCCTAAAATTGCCTTCTTAATGTCATCCTTAACACATACATACCGTACAAACAAGCAAAAGAAAATACCACTCAAAATGCTCTCCCATGTGCAGCAGGATGACAATTGAACTGCTGTTTGCCATTATGCTGACACTGTATCACAGTTGGGCACACAGCACACACAGCCACTCCACACGCTGTCTGTTTATCATCGATCAAGCGATCGTTGATAAAAGTCCACCGCGCGCGTAAACGTTTGCATCTGTCTTGGGCAGGCCCTCGTTCCCGTACCCTACACCACACATGATGCGTAATGCACACGGAAGAGGCATATAATATGAACAGATGCAACACCACACCAATTTCATTTGAGTGTGCACTTGAGCAGGCTGCTTCCCTTGCAGTAGATCATTTCGGGGGGATGCGGTGAAATTTACTTTTCACACCCCGGGAGAGACTCCACACGGGTTATTGAACCAAACCGAGGGGTGTCCCCGTTGCCAACGATGACAACGCTTAATTCTTTCCCCTCCACTGCTCTATGGGACTCACACAAACGGTCTCACATGCGCGGAAGATTGACCAGGGTGTGAACGGGAAATGTTTAGCATGTGTCAACGGAGCGAAGGAGCGAGATCTAGTGCAGCGGAAGCTATAAAGCAGGGCGTGAGAAAGTAGGGCGACGATTGGGCTGTTACACGTGTTTTTTTTTTCGGTGCACCAAGATGGGGGGCATAGTGCTGGCTAGCAAACTTACACTTTTATACGATTGCTAAATAACAACAACACGGAAAAGCGAAAGTTGTGAAATAGGAAAATCGGTAATGCGCACCCCGGACAGACTTTTCAACAAACTGTTGTTATTGAGAGCTTACTAGAGACAAACAAGTTAAATTAAACCCAACTGACGAGATGTTAGACAGACTACCAAAATTGCAGTTTTTGAGTGCTTTATATCAAACTAACAGATAATTCAAGCACTAGAAAAGAATTTCAACCAACTCGGGACATAACATTTTTAAGGATTGAACTCAGGTCCTTCGTATCACAGTAATAGTGCGCTAACAACTACACTACGGCGTCTATCAGCTTAACCTCCACTAAAATCCGTATAATAGATGCGAAAGAAATTACTATTCCACACTCAACAGACTCGACTCGCAATTACTCTGGCATTAAATCCAGCGGAAAACCGCAAGCAAGAAATTAAATAAAACATCAACCACAAACACAGTCCCTCCCCGTGGGCGCATGTACAGTATCAGTGTATCATGTTTCATTCATAAATTGAGCTTCAAGCTGAAACACATGTCACAGCCAACTGTCAGCTGACAAATGCATACATCCTGTGTCACCGCAGGCCCATACATAACACGCACTTATGCTTTACTTTTTCTTTACCAACTCCCTCTGCCCTTTCTCAGTCGTCCCACCACAACCCATCATCATCGTTTTACGCACTTCGCGTGTCCAGCGCAGGCCCATCAGCGGTGCCACCCGTAAAGCGCAACCTATGCGTCATGCCGATTATTGGTTACGATCGAAATTGTTAACACCGTGGCTTCTCCCCTCCTGTCCACCAGCGAGCGTCCTCACGTTCCTTTCACGATCAACATCTCCCCAGAGGCCCAGAGCAGAGCAACGGGGCCCCCAAGTAATGATTGCCATATTTGGCGTCGAAGTTGATACGTTTGATTGATTAATTCGTGCGCTGGTCGATCCACGTGCTCGTGGCGTTCGAGTTGTCAAAAGCCGAACCAGCGTACTGGGACAGGTTTTTCTTTCCGCTACAACATTGGGTGCACGAGCTACGGTTGAGAGCTGTACCAGGCGCAGCCATCGTTATGGATCCATTATCAGCCGTAAAGCATCACCGGAAATCTAGCCCATCGGAGTTGCCCTCCTAGCTTGATCGCCTTCGCTGGGGGTCGACATTATATAGGCAAACTGTTTGCTTTTGGTGCTAAGGTGGTAGTGGATGGAAGTTCTCTGCTTGTTAGAATCTGTACCGTCAATCGAAACTCAATAAATCAACACCAATCAGGGCCGAAGACAACAATGAAGCCAAACCGACAGCTAAAACTGATCATCACATAAAAGGGGCATAAAGTTGTTGTCAAGGTTCGGAGAGGAAGAACCTTCCAAAAATGTGGTAATTATGAAGCTCGCGCTTTTGAGTTAGCATGTCGGAGATAAACTAACACCAAGGGTTAATTAATGAAGACTCGTAAAACCGCACAAGCAGGCTTTAAATTCTGGTAGATAGGTTTAAGATAAACAGAATTTGAATTTTAAATTTCACATTTCGTGCTGACTGATTTTCAATTTGTTATAAAAAAATTAAGATACTTATATTAGGAATAGCACTATGAACTTCATACTTAAAACGGTGTAGATCGTTACATTGTCTGTGCAAAAATTGAATGAAATGAAATAAAAACAATGTACCTCGGGTTCCCAGAATTGCGCCGTTTATTTCATAATCACTTTTACTTCCCATCGCCCATACCCGTCGTCATCGTCATCAACATAAATATGACGGTAAAATTAAGCACCCCATTGTTCGGGCCCAGTGCGTGCAATGCGTTGCGATCCTCCCAATCGCGATCGTACAGAACGCCATCCACGCCGACAGGAAGTGTGTGGCTAGAAATTCGCGTACTTCCTTTCCATTTTGCATTGGGCACGTGAAACGGGACTCAGGGGGAGAAAGACGATGTGCGATGAAAAGAGTGGCGCAAAAAGAATCGGCGATCGGATAGGCGTGTGTCGCGCCGACGCTATCAAGCTGGCGACGACGGTCGCGGACATACATTTCTTTCGACATGTGCATTTTAATATTCCACAAAAAAAAGCAAACCGAGCGCTCCGCCGATCGATTGGTTCGGCGTCTGTTTGGGTTAAATAACTGGTGCCAGCGGCCTGGACTGGCCGCAGGAACCGGAATTGTGGTCGAGCAAAACATAAACCAGAAGTGGCACTGGTCGTACCAGAGTTGGCCAGCACACCTTTATGTATGATTTGTGGGGTGTTACGTTGAACGACTGTATTCGCTGCCTTTCCGTAGCATATTCTACATTTTCTATATGACACGTGCGCCAAACAATCGACACAACAAGGGTTCGATCATGTATGCAAATTTCATACACTCACACACATATTTTTTGGGCTGATAAATTATGCATGAGTCCTTCAGCTCCTTCCGGTCCCCGGTCCTTGGTCCGCACACAGCCACCACCTTATAGCCATTTTTCAGGTGCAGCAGTAGGAGAAGGAGGCCCAAAAAACGCTTTAACGTGTTTTTAAACGGTACAAAATGGATAGCATAAATATGATATTTTATAACATAAACCATTTTTAAAGATATGTTGTAGGGTGACAGCGGTATTTGGGTGGTCCATTGCGATCGTTTTGAAGTTGTTTAAATACATACATTTTTTATTGGAAAATTTATGATCGTGATCGATTGTTCAATAACTCAACGCAAACATAGTTTCTTTTTATGATTCTTTTTAGCAAAGATGAGTCTTTTGCAGAAACTATTTTCCATTCCAACTCTCGCGCACAGAGCAGAGGTTGACTCGCCTCAAGCAAAAAGATGTTTCGGACATCGCTATGTACTGTCCAAGTGCCATAAATACTGTGCATTTATCATCAATTATTGGGCGCTGTTTTGCTCCCACTTGTAATTTCATGTAATTTCAAATAACCATGTAATTTCACTTAAGAAAAAAGGCACACAGAACGCAGATTTAAATGTACCTTTGCATTGGAATGCAATTTGGAAGAAAAAATACCAAAGCCTAACGACATACATTCCACACTGCATACTCACAAATTGGCTTTTAAAGAGATAGAAATAATTTAAGCATATTGATGACCACGAGATATTCCCCTATACGCTTGGGTTTCGTTCGCGATAATTGGCACCAGACCGTCTCTCTCTCTGGGGAAACAAACCACCGGACACACCTTGTCCTATAAGAGAGGTACAACCGTTTGAACATGCCATCCATAGCATTGGGGTGCGTACGTTGTGAACGGTAATTAACAGCGATGACACACCTCACATTAAATGAAGCTTTTAAAACGATGACAGAGCTAACAAAGCAATTTAGAAGCGGTGACTCAATCAAATTGATTATCTTAATTAAAATGGAAGATATTTAGAAAGTGCAAAAAAGGAATGCTGCAGTTAGCTCAATATATTGCACCCAAGTGCAATGTGCACAGAGGAAAGGGCGAGGTTAAGCATCACCAAGATCCAGTAGCGGAACAAGATGAAGTTCATCTGGAACGATGCTCCATTCACCAAGCGCGTCACACACTATGAACTGAAACTCAATACCAACGACACTTGTTGCAACTACTACACACACCCATTCACATAAAATCAGTAAGCATTGAATCTGAGAAAGTTAGCAGATAAACATTACCGGCGTAATAACTCCATCCTAACGGATCCGGTGGCAAAGTTCCCTCGGAGTTGGCCTTTCATGCACACACCCGGGTCCCCAAGGGTACACACACACACCCGATAAGGTGTCAAATATCATCATAAACCAGAAGAGCACTTTGAGCAGAAAAAAGAGGCTCAATGAAAAGCGAAGCGTCTTGTAGTTAAGAGCTCCACAGACTCCACACGAGCGACAGCTTGCTCCACTCTTCGGTAAATCAAGAAAGTAATGTCGGTAGTTTTCCCACAACACACAAACAGACGCAACGGACAAGAGAGAGAGAGAGTCGTCGGTAGCTAAAGCCATATCAGCTTACCACCTCGACACCGTTCAATGCAGCAGCCGCTACTTTCTTGTCGTTAAGCTGGGGGTGGTGGAAGCGAATCTGGAAGCCTTTTGCATCGTAATAAGCATCTCACACACAGATCATACGTTCTTTAGCCTCCGGCTTTCAGTATCAGTTTGCTGACATCGGGAAGAGCAGGCAACAACAACAGCAAAAAAAAAACTAAAATTAGCAGCGTCATTACCATCCGATACACACTAGCCACCGATGGTGACACTCTCAGCCGGCTGGGTGAACTCGGGAAGGACGCGCGGTGGTGACTCATTGGGATTGAACTTTTCACGCATGGTTACGCTAACGTTGTGTGCTAAATTCGCCTCTGATGTTTGTGTGCGCGTTTCAGAACAGCGCACGAAAGTCACGGAAGCTGCTGCCTCCTTCACATGGCATTACGACAGTAACGGCATCAAATTTCTTTTTAATGACTCCCTCGGTGGAGACTTTATTACCATGCGGAAAAGTTGCAAAACATACTCATGACATATTTTAAGTTTGAACGGAGTCTACGCAGGAGTGCTAAGTAGTGTTGAAATATAAACCCAAAACACAAATTCTATGCTGCGCAGTTTTGTATAGTTCTTTTCTATTTCTATGCCACGCTCTAGTCAGTATTGATCAAACATTTTCCTGCAGGTCTGTCGATGCAACACGAATTTAGTCAGTATTTTCTAGCACACATCGGAACAAAATAGGCACACCCCGAAATTCCTAGCACAACCTATCGCATGGCGTAGATCTACGCTCTACCCTTGTGTATTTCAATTTATGAAAAAAAAAGATTGTAATTAAAAATATACCCTCTGTGGAAATTAAGCGAAGGGCTTAATTACGTAGATAACTGTAAGGGTCTGAGTCTGAGCATTCCCAACAAAATTGAAACTGAAAGCTTAGTTTTGTAACTTTGCATGTCATTTAACTCAACAGATAGGCTCTAGCAACTCGCAAAAACCATCCCAATTCTAAGCGTTACTGGCTTTTAAGCCTTCACCTCGGATGAGCAAGTTCGCTCGACAGCATCACAGATAAAGTCATTTATTTGGATTTTGCCGGATTAAATCCAACCACCGCAACCACGACGTCCACCAACAGCCCATGCAAAGATGCATGGTTTGCGAAGCTTCATTATGATTTGGGATGAGACAAGCTTAAGCGGGCTTTAAACAGCAAACAATACACACAAAATGAGGTTACGATGGAAAGGAAAAGGATAACCTCAAACTAAAATCCCGCGAAGCCTGTCGAGCCTGAGGAATCAAATGTTTGGTGGGCCTCGCAAATCGCAACAATAAAACGAGAACTTCAATGTTTGCTTTTACAGCGAACGCAAGGAGTGTAAGTCAAGGAAATAAAGTTGCTGTCGTAGCTTTTTACATGATTAATAAAATGTTACGTTCACATTAATTCAAGGGGGAAGGTTTTATTAAAGAGAACAAACGTCGCAACTACTCGCTAACAAAATCCCTTCATCAGTTACATCCGTCGGTAGTTACGTCCGATTCCCTCTAGAATGCTATTAACATGAGTTATGGTAATAGTTGGCTGCTACTGTTTCACAAGAACTCAACAGGCAAATAGTAAATCCCTTTTGGTGAAGTTTCCTCCACGGAGCAGAAAACTTGCGTGGCAGGACGGCATAAATTCTTGTTGCCTCTCCTCCAGTAATGCGTAACATTTGTCTTGAACAAGTCCATTCGTAGTGAAGCTTATTTCTGATAGCTAACGAAATTCGCTTCCTACTGGGAGATTGACTTCAGCAAATGGTTCATTTGAGTGTCTAGCCGGAAACGACGTTGGTTGCTGGTGATCAAATTTACACCTGAGTGTTTTCAGAGACGTTAGACCACATATATTCCGACACTACCTTTGGGTCTGTAGATTAATTTTAATATTCAACCACACAATCATTTCGGCTTCTTATCAGATGCCATAACGAACCACTTTCAACTGGAGATATTAACAAGGGTTTCGAGGGAGCTTATCACAGAACAAAAAGTATGACGTCCATTTCTGATTATGTTACGAACGCAAAAAAAAATCCACTGTAACCGCCGGTGTTACATATTCATGAAGAAAGGAAGAATGGTTTTACATAACAGGAATGAGAATGACCCTACAGGACAGTCAGCGACAGCAATCGGATGGGCATGGCACACAGCACAATGCAAATAAGCTGTGATACCATAGGAAGTAACGTAAATAATCGCAAACGATCGAGCAAATGACACGCAAAATAAAACAAACAAACTTATAAAAAAAGAGTAAATGGATAATCCTGCCAAACCACGGCAGCAACTTACTTGAGCTTACTACCAACGATAGCGCGTCTCCAACCAAACCCCAAATGACCCTGACCCCTTTGGTACGAGTCCAACAGGGTCCGTTCACAAGGCAAAGATTCCTGCAGGGAAGTAAGTTCTGTGTGCGCTTTAAGAGCATGAAATATGTTTATGTTGACGCAAGAGCTGACACGAAACGGGGCCGCAAGACAATGCCGTGCCATTCATAAACCCTTGCAAAAACCCCACGCAACGGATGGCGTCGTTCGGGTTTCTGATGTTCACATCAGGGGTTGAGGTTAGCTTGTTGCCAAAAAACAAAAAAGCTGTTACCCAATCCGAATAAGTTCACTGGAGTAGGGAAAGGCAAAACAAGCGGCCAACCAACGTAAATGATATTAGGTCATGCGAACTGATTCAAGAGGAGAAAGGTCTAAGAATTAAGTAAAAACTCCTGCTAAGGTAACAAGGTTTTAGATGACGTTTAAAGTTGACCTACAGGGGAGCTAATTCCCTCGAAATCTGTCAGTCGTTTCATATTTAACAAAACGATCGAAATTAGAGATGACAGAAGCCACCGGGAGCAAACCTGTTTCGTGCCAATTTCTGCAAAGCGCCATCTGGATAGCTTTGCTGTATGCAAAAAAGAAAACAAGATCTCACACACTGTCAACCACCTGGCTCAGACTACAAGCTGATTACAGTAATTTAATGCTCGCTTACGGCCATGAACAAGAAGCTTCGACCTTCTCCTCTTCCCAGCAAACACATCCCTCGTTCCCTTTATACCCTTTTGCCACTTGTCAATCAGTCAATCAATCTGCAATGACCAACACCACCACCACTGCCTGGCAGTTCACTGACTTTAGCAATTGCTGACGGAACGGAACATTAGCTCGTCTTGTAACTGTCAATCTGGTCGGTGGTTAACGTTTTAAAAATCCCGGTACACTAAACGATTAAATGACTTCTCACGGCTTGCCACTCGCACCTTTCCTGCATTGTCGGTCGTCGCTCTGTTCTTATCGAACCTTTCTTTGATTTTCAACACATGGATGGAGCACAACAAATGTTAGATTTTCCTACAAGATGACACGTGTAATTGTTCCATTGTGACCACAATTTTGAGGTTATGTGTATAGATTTTGCGCCAACGGCCTAAGAACAGCTGCAACCAAAACAATCGCAGCCAATGAATGCAGCTGATGAAACACACTCATGCACGAGTTGCTGTATCTTTTGCGCTGAAGGAGGCCAATACTGATAAGACGCATTTCGTCGCCACCCGGCGCGCACACACACACGCACACTCCCAGCATTGAGTTCGATGGACCTAAAACACGACGCGATGCTTTAATCTTCTGGAGAGAGTCGAGGTTTCTTCTGTGTGGTTTTGATAAGTGGCCACTCGGAAACTGTCCTGCAGATGGGAGGGTGAGGAATATGCTGCTCTGCTCAAGTACTCAGCTCTGCGACGTTGTTCTGCAGTGAGGGGTAGCAATTACTTGAACCGTGCGCTGCACAGTTCCAGACCTCCAGAACGGAGGAGATGATTGCTTTGATAAAGCTAATAAGAGCGTGATTATGATTAAAGTCAGTGCAAACACAGCAATAAAGCGCTCGTCAAGTATGTAGCATAAGTATGTTTTTGAAAAATAATTCCCAGCACCATAAACAAGGAAGTTGGCTCACATACGCAAGATGATTTACTTTCCGAGAGCTATCAACCCTTTCCTGCTGCGCCCCGGACACACAACACAGTTCAATCGATGTTCCTTATGGGCAGTTTTATTGCAGTAAATAAAAACACAGCTATGCAAAATGTAATCTAGAACCTCATCATTTACAGTGTCATGAAAAACGGGTTTCAAAGTTGTCAAATACGGTATTGGTTCCTAGAAAGCTTAACTATGGGACAAACAGGAAATGGAGCTAGAGACAGGCGAGAGATACACGGACTCACAAACCCATATGTGCTGCTGCCATAAATTCTGGAAAGGGGGAAAAAATTGAAAACCCGATCGATTACACAAGATTTACGAGCTCATCCGACACTTATCCAGGCAGGATTTGAGAAGCATAATGAAGTGTAGAATGTGATACGCGGACGGCAAGTAAGCTCTAGGGCATAGATTGAATGGGCGTGGGATTTAGAGACATGAAGAATGACTAGCGAGACACGCTTGATGACGACATTTCTTACGTTTCTTCTCTTGGCCCCGCATCGAGCTCATGCAAGACCTTAATCGAGCTATGTACATTATTTGCTTGGATGCTCTTATTCAGCTGAACAGTTGAGATTTTATACCATCTGCTATTAAGAATGCAAGACCATCCTCTCAGCACGTTCGGCTTTGAAAAAAGAACAAACCAAAAAATATACCAATAAATTCTTAATTCAGCCTGCGGAAAGGTCACAACGCTAAGGCGAATCCTGAAGTTTACGATGCTACACAAAAACAGCAGAAAAGGAGCACCCCAAGGCTCCACAGCCCGTATGTGGAGAACATCGTCGGACATGAGGATGCACATAAATTCATTATCCAAAAACCCTGCAGATGTCCGTGTCGCTACCACTACGGCTACCAACAATCAGCAAACCCCTGGCCGAACGAAATCGTGACATTTTGCAAAAATCGATCGATTTCTGGGCTGCCTATTGGGTTTCATTTTTCATTCTTCGGAGAATCGCACCGGAGCCATGTCTCACGTTTCAATCGTTGCCCGCGTTGCCCATCCCTTCCAATTGCCCACCGTGTGTTCCCGCAGAAAAAGTCCCCATAATTCACTTTCAATCGCGACACATCTCTGCCGTGTGCAGCAGCGGGCGCGTTTGCATTCGCAACAGTGACGCGGCAAAGGTAACACGGAACGGAACCGTGTACCACTTTCGGACCCGGCTTCTTATCATTTATGCAACTCCCGATGCACATCGCACGGCCTTCAAGGAGCGATCCACCACACCGGACGGGACCTTAGGGTGTCGCTTCTTGCATGAATGAATTTACGATTTCGAAACACGAACTCCCAATCAGCCGTCGTTTAAATTACCGATTACCGAGGACCTGCTACCGAGGAGCGACGGTCGAATGAAAAAAAGGACCAGAATGAACAATTCAAGATAAAGTGCAAAGAGGTAGAGTGAAAGAGATGTCTACAATTTATCGAGCGATTGCGACAAAGATTCGTTGGGCGACCATAATCCACCCAGTAAGCTCGGACCTGCTGGACTTTCGGCGCGACGATGAAGCAATTTGCATTTTGTCCATCAGATTAGCATCTGCATCACGGTCTGGGCTGAACTGAATGAATCATACTGACCACCGATCGCAGCAAAGGTTCCCAGTGACGAACCAGGTTGATTCACGCCTTGGGAAAGTCTGCAGTCAGGTCGGGGATTATTGTTGCAATGTGTGACGCTGGTGGCGAAAGTTTGCATCACTGGTGGAATGTTGGATTAAATTTCACATTCACACAAAACCACAGAACTAATCCTAAAGAGCAAATAGAGCAGAGTGAGATCGTCACAAATATCACTGGGGCAGCGCAAAAACCACAAAGCCTCGAGAGATCGGTGTCTGTGCTGCCTGTGGTTAGACAATTTAAATGCAATTAATGTCATAATAGGTTAACCGCAGGTTAGGTGCAAACCAATAATTGTATTAAATTTCTAGATTCAAATTGGCAACTAAAGGAGCAGAGATTAACAACCAATAATGCACTCAACAACATCCTCCCCAAATTGACCTTCAATCATCGTAAAGCAAAATGACTGATAACTGCAACGCATCAACCTTCAGCTGGTCCATCAACATCTGCTGCACGCAGTACTATTGTTGTAATATCAGCAATTAATTGCATCGCATATTGCTTATTCTGTTTTCCGTTCTGCAACGTTTTTGCTCGCAAAACCACAAAGAATTTGCTTCGTTTTTTTTTATTATTTTGAAGCACAGTTTGCGTCTTGCTAGACACAGGCAAGCGCACGATAAGCATAGCCCCCGACGTAGTGTACATTTTTGCTTGCTTTATTATCAACATTCCCCAGTCGCGCTCGTCATAATAATCAGTTATTTTACGAGAGGAATAACATTTAATGTGCAGGGATTCCTTTTCCGTTTTACAACCCCTGGGACACACACACACACTCCACGGAAGGATTTGAGACCCACGAGGATTTTATCTCTTCGGTCGGCGGCGGTACACTTTTTATCTTTTCCTATACTTCCAACCGCCGTTCGTAGAAACCGACACAATCTTCGCAGTTTGCGAAGCAAAGCAGAATCAAAACAGCAACAGCAAAAAATCATAGTTTGCCTCGGGCTGATTAATTAAATGAGCTAAAAGAGCTACAAATCTCACACCATCCGCACACGGCATCGTCCAGTAACGAGCTGCCCGGCCACATAATCACATCTATTGCGCGCGAAAGCAAAATATTGCGCCGTTTTTTCTCCTCTACGCTGACTTGTACGCGAATTGACGACCGAATGACGGTGTGGTTTTTTTTTTAAAGCAACCCATCGGTTGCCCGGTTTCGTCCGGATGTCCCATGGCAAGCAGCCATGGCATGGGAGCAAAAACACAAAGCGATAAGAAGCAAATGGGATAAATCGAGATCTCGGACGGCAATGGCAGCCCCTTAAAGCCACGCAGTGGAAAGCAATCTGCTTGAAACGCAAAAAAGAGTTTATGCAGTGGCGCAAGTTGCTTCAAAGGCGCAAAATGTGAGGCGCCATGGCAGGCTGGCACCAAATATGATAAAGCGCCGCTAATGCCAGCGCGTCGAGTATGATTAAAATGAAGAAAAGAAAAAAAACTGGACAAATAGAAAAGCGTCATAATCGGCGACTAGTGCAATGATGCGAGCGAATAAAAATAAACCGATGACTGTCAACGATAGTATGACCGATGAGTTAACAACGATAGTTAGCAGTTAGCAACACTCCATACTGGTATTAAGGACCGATAGTTATTATACTGCTATTAACGAGTACATCCAGCAGGACTCATTTACAACCGTGGTTAAACGCGCGGGCTTGTACACAGCACAGCGTGGGTTCAAATCTAATCAGGATCTAGATCCAAGTCTTCATGTGAAGCCAAGTTATAGTAAAGTATTTAAATAAGATTCTATATTCTGGACATTATATAAATGTACGTTAAAAGACGCATCTTCAAACGAGTTTATACCTCAGGCGGCTGGCTCTTCCAACCTTAAAATTTCCTGCCTTTCTATTTCAAGACGACCACGCACAGGACCAGACTGAACGATTGAATGCAAATTGTGCATTCAACCGTGTTGCACCCAAATGTATGTCACATTCCTCTCCCCTCTTTCAACAACATACCTCTTCTTCTTTTTTTTCTTCTTTGAAACACCCCTCCCAATCCCCAACTCCACTATAGACCACCACAGCTTGGAGTTTGTGCACGAGTTTTTATAACTTAATTTATAGAACAAATTATCAGCAGCTCTCCATCTGGCCAGCGTGCAAAGGTGGTGGCTGTGCCCCGAAGCAACCCAAACGCCACACACACTTACTCACACACCTTCATTGCCTATTCCACGCACCTTGCCAGCGCTGTTACCCGTTTATCGTTCGATCAAAGAGCCCAAGAGGTTCGTAGGAAAAACTCGTCGACCCGTTGACAAACGAGCGTTAACATGATTTATGCAGTTGCGCATCTCTACCAATTCCTATACGGGGTGGTTGGGGAGGAGGGCAGAGGTTCGAAAACTGCGAACCAGATCAAACGGGCTGGAGTTAGCTGTTGCAGGATGGGGTTTTGTTTTGATGGCATCTCTTCTTGCCCTTTGGGTGAGCGACTCTGGGGCGTTTCTGGTGCCCGATGTAGCGCGCCTGATAAGATTTAAACATATTCCACACGCTTACCTTTCCCCCTCCGGCTAACGAGGGTGGTGTAGAGAGAGAGAGAGAGAGAGAGAGAGAGAGTTCGATACATCTTTCCTGTGCGTTGTGCACTATTTTCTGGAGCAATAAGTGTGCACTATAAATAGCTTTTAAACCCATATGGAAGAGAAATAAAAGGTAAAGGCAAATACAATGTCTCGGCTAGAGTGAAGAACTAATATTTCACTCCAGCGCGTTGAGAGAGCGATTCAATTTATGATTCAGTCGAGCAACGCAGCAACAACGGGAAACGTCAATCAATTATGGTGCTCATGATGGATGCACAGACAGCCGGTGCAGTTTATTAAACAAAACAGTCAACAAATGCATCGTCTGCACAACGCCAATGCAAGCTTTCCAAGAGTTCACACGAAGCTCGAAAAGGAACCGTCTGTAGAATGATAAATACACGTGTGAGGACATTAACTGATACCGGAAGTATTGCTTGAGACTAAGATGACTCTCTCAAGCGACAACAAATTGTCCTCTAGACAAATTGTTCCACATTTGAAATAAACGGAAAAAAATGTCACACAGCAGAAGCAATTTCGCAAATTATTTACTGCTCAAAAATGTCAATCCCATCATTCTAGAGTTCGCTAACGTTCGCTAAAGGTTCTGTCAGCTATTAACCTTCCAGAACAAAGACAACGCATGGATTTTGGTTCCTTCCTGACCGTAAAAAACAAGCTTTGCATTATAATGGGTTCCAACCAACTGAAAGCGGGTTTTTATGCTTCGCTTCCTTCCCATTTTTAGCCAACCACCATCATCATCATGAGCGCCACACCATCTGGTGTTCCGGGTGTCCTTCGTGGATTACTTTATCGCGGCAACATATTGAACATTACCCTCGTTCCACCCTCGGGTGTGCCCCGCAGTGAAGCGTTGCACGGTTGAAAAAGTAACGCCAAAAAGGACAACGATGGTCGTGTGTGTGTGTGTGTGTGTGGTTGAAAAGACTTAACCCAACGAATGAAGGGAGAATGAGAAAACCCCTAAAACTAAGGTGCAGCATGGGCTCTGCTGCTCCAGGATTGTAGTAGTAAATGGCGGAGCAGTTTTGTAGAAAACCCCCCGGCCGCGGGAGTGCAGCATAGAACACACAAGCCACAAGAACTCACAGCAAGTGTGAGCTGCGGGGGATGAAACGCGATCCCCGAAGATGCCGGACAGATGCCGCGCGCTGATGCCGAGAGCAAGATATCGAAAACGATGACAACGTTCAATTAACAGTAATTGGATATCGTTTCGCACGATAATCATCCGCGAATGCGTTTTTTGCCCTCTTGCGCGCGCGCGCCTTCGACAACGACGACCAGTTTACCAGCAAACAACAGTGGGGATGTGACGAACACAAGCAACCAAAAAGAAAGACACCACACAAAACCAGAAACGCTTCCGTTCTTGGATGCATTCCCTTTCGGGATTCTCACCCCGTCCGTATGCAGGCGACAAGTCCGTCCGTAAATCCGTCCGTAACTAAAAGGATAACGACTGCGGAGCATCGAATCGATCCGTAACGGTTGGGGCAGGGGCATTAATTCTCGCGCTGCTTTCCTGCCAATAGCAGACTAAATCAGCGCATTGCGATGGCGGGAATTGGAGAGTTATTGATGTCCCTGTGGGTCAGCAGACATGAGCAGTCAACTGTGCTTAAGTCGACTGTGTTGAAACAGAAGGATTAGCTGGGCTTGGGCATCAGCTCCAAAGGGGCAGACATTCGCAACGGGTAGCATACTTTTTTTTTGCTTCGTTTTTATTATGCAACAGCTTCTCTTTACATAATCCTCACTTACAACAGGCAAAAGGCTGCTGTTAAACGCCGCCGCTGTGAGATATGAATCAGCGTTCGGCAAATCTGCCAAAATGGATACTGAAATTATCACTTCCACTTAAAACTTCCGGCCATAAATAATAACCATTTCCTGGTGGGGTGTTTCGTTCCCCCTCGGTTCCAAAGCCATGAAGTATTACTACAACCACCAACACCACCTCAGCGAAAGAGAAGCGCAGTTTGTGTGGTTCGCCAAGCTCCTACCCCATATTATTTTTCAATCAACAACCAACCATCATTATCGAACGATTATCTGCGTATTCGGGCTTCCTCTGGGCCGAAATTCGGACCCGGTGGAGCGCTTGCTTGAGGTCTAAAATAAAATAAAAAAGGAAGTGGAGTGCCGATAGCAAAGAAGAAACCACATAGAAGCGTTGAAAATGGGCTTCTTAATTTCCGTCCCTGCCGCTCAATCGCTACCGCGTGGCTGTTTGGGAGCAGGAGGAAAGAAGGATTTGTGGTACGCCTCGTGCCTCGCACAAGTGCGGGTGCGGCTGCATATATATATGCTGATCGAAAACATCAATAACAAAACTCGACACCGGCATAATTTGTTTCTTCTTTTTTGCTGCACAAACACACACACACACACACAAACACGCCCGAAAGAACCCGGTGGTGGCCTTAAGGGTTCTAAAACCGGGAGGATCAAATTTCGTACAGCAAACCGGGCGCCAGAGCGCTAAGCCAACACTGGGAAGGATCGGATCCTTTTTCCACGCCATCACTTCCTGATTCGTCGAGCGAGCGGTAATCTAGCATCGGACCTGAAAGCGGGCACACCTCAATGTCCCCTAACCTGCCAGGCAAAATGCAAAGGTTCCGAACACTCCTTCTGCTCTCTCCTTCTCGTTCTCGTAGGCCCTCTCCGTCCGTTTCACTTAATTTGATTAGGTGTCTATCCATTTCGCTCCCCGTATCAAATCAATGTTGCTGGGCCCTCACTCAACTGCATTGAAAAGATTGACTGCAAAGCGGGAGTGAAAGGGAAAGCAAAACTAGGGAAGTACAAAGCGTTGATCGTTCATAAACCAGTACCCCAAACAGTGCGGCTCACAGGGATAATCACAATCCAATAGACAATTTTCACGCTTCAACTACACACGCCAGCAGAAATCACAACGCACAGTACACGATACACACAAAACACAACACACTCACACAGAGGGCACACAAATCTAATTTGGCTCATTTTTTCCTTAGTTCCCTTAGCACCACGACGCGCTTTTCCCCATTTCCCAACTCAAAGAAGAACGGTTATATGCAGCTGATTGCAGCCAGTATGCAAACGGAAAACTGCAGTACGTGCAGCACTACGTACGTGGTTAATTAAATTGAACCTGAGTCCCTCCGTCCTCCCACAGGGCATCAAGTTTCTGATGGCCCAGTTCTTCCCCCTCCCCTTCCGTCAATGATGATTAACAATGCGATTGTGAGAAAACGACGGTTGCGGGAAAATCTCAATAAAGCTGTCACACAAGCTGGGGCGAGTTTCCAGTGGAGAAACAGTTCGACAGAAAACATCTTTACTCCCAGCGTCCGCTGGGGGTCATAAATTAGCGACCAGATGTAGGGAAGGGGGGATGGGTCGCTCTAGTTTCTATCAAGAACGAGGCGGGGGGAAAACACATGCCCCTTGAATAGAGAAATGAGTGAAACAGCGCATCATTAACGACATTGTGTTTCTGTGGGGATTTTGTTATTGTTGGTCTGTGAAACGAATTGTGGCTTAATGAAAGCACTTGAAGTATGAAAAACAAAGACTAATAATCACTATCGCCCCGACTAATTATGCAAAGACGGGGTGGCAATGGAGACGTTTTCCTCTTTGCTCCTATTTCCCCACTGTCACGAGAAGCTCTGTTTTACCGCGGTCAAGTCACCCGTCATCAAAAGGATTACAAACGAATTTTCTCCTCATTTGTTTCCACCATTTTCCCTATTTCATAATCAGCAAACGGTGGACGGCTCTTTACCTTTTTGCGTCTTTTCACTTGGTTGCGTATGACTTTTCACCGGAAGCTGGGCAAACCCTTCGCTTGCTATCCTCTATTTTGCACCACAATGCGATGCGCTTCTCTTCTCACTGGGGTTGAGCGCCACACACACACCTCTCACACCACGGACAACCTTTCCACACGCGAATGACACGTCGCAGCCGATCGCACGAAACCGCCCGTTTGCATACAAACGGCACCAACGTAACCACACGGCGCGCCACACGACGCTTTATCAAATTCGCAATCCGCGGCAAATAAAACTGCTGACCAAACAGCTGGCTGTCGCATCGGGCGCAAAGCTTTCAAATACGATTGGACAATTCACATCGAGCAACACTGAACACTGAACACACACACAGAGAAAAAAGGCCTATCTTTTTTTTTGCTCTCCAACGGACCTTCCTTTCGATTGTACCCGCTTTTCCGATCCGGTCGGTGACAAAGTAGCTCGGTGCAAAGCAATTTCCTTGCTAAGGGCTACTCTTTTTCACGTCGGGGAAAACCTCCGCACAGGGCACACACACAGGCACGCTCACACGTATTCTGGACAGGCACGCACAGCAAAGGATGACGCACGTGGCACTTCTTTGCGTAATTATTGGCAAAGGCTGCACTGCACGCCTCAGACACTTGGTTTGGTTTGGCTTTTGGGCCACTTTCGTTAAAGGAAAAACCTGCACTATGGCGTGGATGTTAAACACGGTTACACACACGCTCAAGCACCGTTTTTCGATCGAGTTGGCAAACTCAGCGGCAGCACGTGTGCGTTGTGCCGGCAACGGTGTGTGTGTCGTTTGGGTGGTCGACGAGTTTGTTGTGTGTTCACTTGCTCGCAGCTCACGTTGCACTACGGCGGCCGGTTCGACTGCGCCAGGCAGGAACCGCAACACGCGGCAGCACTAGCACCGCTCTCTCGCGAACAGGCCTCTCACGAGCAGCAAGAAACAGGAAAGGCCTTGCGCGCCCGATCGACCCTGTGTTGTGGTGGCCCGCAGCAGCATATACACATATGCTACTAACTGCGCTCGTTTTGTTCGTTCGCTCATGTTTATGTTTTTCAAGCCCTCCTCGGAGCACACGCTCACGCAACTCCCTCCCTTTCTGTACCCCAGCGTACACGCGCGCTCGTCCATTGGCCCCGCAGGACCGTTTTTTTTGGATGAATGTAGGGCCCTCGCTTGCGGTCACGGTCGATGAAAACCCCCGAAAGACACTACACCCTGCACCAAGAGCAGCCGAAGGAGAGCGTGAAAGAGAGTAAATTTTTCGAGAGCTATCTGGTTGCGTGTAGTGAGTTCCTTTGCGTGTTTATTATGGCTGCAGCGGCGTTTTTGGTCCGGATGAACACCCCAGCCGTCGCATAAAACCGGCGGCGGCGGCCGGTGTTTTCCACCAAGTGCACGCGCTCTCATTCTCTCTTGTGAGTTCTATTTTGCTGGTGTGTTATGATCGTTGCATCTTTGCAGACAAGAATTTGGAGACACAGTAAACATCAGAATACGTTTTTTGACCAAACAAGCTTTTTGAAACGTAATAGTGTACTGGAACTTCTCTTTGAATATCTCAAATTTCAAGGATCATGTTTAATATGTCATATATCCAGAAAGCGCCGCCTAAAATTTTCCCGAGATTGATCTTCATTGTTCGGGATTCGATCAGAGGACCACTGATGCGTGAGGACACGCACTTTACCACGGCTCTATAAGACCATGTAACATCCGATGAGTTAAATAGTGATATGATTCAAATCTCAACCTGAATTCATTTGTCAAGAATCGAAGATGATTAAATCAAGTGGACTTAGACTAAACTCTTGTTAAAAATTACGATAAATTCATATTGGTAGATGTGTAAGGAACGTTCGGAAAATCTATAAAATATCTCCGAAGGACCCTACACAAAGAGAGTCAACAGACCTGCTAGAATTCCATTCCAAAGCCATTCCAAGCTATAATTACATCCTCACCTTCACGGTCAATGCAAGTGCACCTTTGCTGCGGTGGACAAAGATTCAAACTAAAACAACACAACACAAAAAACCCCGTGCTTAATTGTCGGAAGTAAATCACAATAAATTAGATTCCAACGTACGGGAAGAGGTTATTGTACGAAAGGACAGCACGAGATACAAATGGCTAGAGACTAGAACTCTTTTCTGCACCATCAGTCAAGCGCACACCTTGGACGCAGTTGCTGCAGTTTTACCTTTCTGCACTGCAGAGCACCCGTTGCCACCGTGTGCCCGTGTGTACTGCAATCTTTGTGTGCAACTGTGAGCGAACGTGGAAGGAGAGGACAGAAGAAGCAAAAAAACAAGTCCATCCAGCCAGCCAGATCAAGAGAAATGCACACAGAAACGCACACACCCAGCGGAGGACGGGTTAGGACGGATCTGTCAAAACAGGAAAAACAAACCGTAACACAGCTCGTCAGCTCTCCCGCATCGTGTCTTCCACCCTTCTTGTGTTGACCAAACTGAGGGGGCATCAGAGGGAGTTGCTGGGGAAAACGAAAAAGAGTAAAAATAGTCCACTCAGACACACACACATACATACCTTCACACGAGGTGGTGTGCTAGGTCAATGCACAACACACTCTAATGGCTGAGGAGTTTGGATGGGTAGAAGAGATCGTCATCACTAGAGCCACTAGCTTCAAACACCCTCTTACACTATAGATTAGCCAGAGTGCATCAGAGATGCAGTGCTTGAAAGCAATTTTGCCACCGCCGCCCGAAACGTCAGAGATGACGACGCAGGTTGCTGGTGGAAATGGGGAGTGGGGATGGCGAGAGTAGCTCCGACACACCCCACGGATTGACGGGCGAGTGGTGACGATGAGTCATTGGCTGCACTCTGCAACACCGGAGCTTGTTAGATGCATTATTCGGAGGTCAACAGCGGCCGGGTGTCAAGCGTCTCGAAAGTGACGTAGCTGTGGTGTGTGTGTGTGTCTGAGGGACGGGAGAGGGTACCATAAAATAAATTGCATCCAAAAAGATGCTGACTAATAACGCCTCTCTGTGCTGTGTGTATCGTGAGCATTGGATTGGCAATTGCCACTAGTAAGGTGAGCAATATTGATAAAACTAGCATAAGATAATATTTTCAAAATGTTTCCATTGTCTAAATTGCGTCAGCAATTGCATCATATCATGACTGGGAAATTTAATAATCTTGCTCGACAGTAAACATCATCATTCCAGTATTTAACCTCGCTCCATAACGAATCACACGATAGCAAAACATAACCGCGCTAACTGGATTACATTCATTTCAATCTATTTAAAGCCACCCCAACAACGTTCGAACCTCATTAATCGTCTAGGGACCGAGACTAGGGCGAGCCATTTTCGCAAATCAACACAGTCAAACCTCCACGAAAACGCACAATACGTTAATGCAATCCCACTGAAAATCGCCTCATCCGACACACCCCGAACGCACACCACCCGTATCGAAAGCACGAAGGAAAGTGTTTTGTCGCACACTCACACTGTCCACCCGCTTTTGCGCTATGCTCTCTCTCTCTCTGTCTCTCTCCCTATATTTGCCTGACTTTATGCAATTCAATGCATTCGATCGATCGACCTCTTGCCACTTGCTTGCCAATAAGACGACGGGATGAAAGCACGACTCGGTAAGCATATTGCACACATGACGCTTCCGCGCCCCTGGCAAAAAGGGGAAAATGTCTTGTGCGACGTCCTGCTTCCGTAGTTCCCCTCGCTTTGGAGGGACAGCCTTGGCATTTACGCAAACAAAATGCAATAAAAAGGCGACAGTGGTGAGGCGGCAGCATAGGGTTTAATAAATAAATGGATTCTATGAACCCCCCTGCCGGGTGTGGACGCATCCGTCCGCTGCAGAGACGCCGGGGCGCGGCGTTTGTTCACCAAATGTGCATCTCTTGCCCGGGTAGGTAAACTTAATAAAGCCGGAATCGGGATTTCTCCGTGCAGGACACGCGGCTCGAGCTAATACAATTGTGTGTGTGTTGTGAGGCACAGTGCACTGTACGACGGCTAGGATTATTAAATTCTTCATTTACGGGCCAGAGTTGTTTGCCATTTGCTGTTGGATTTTGTGCTGAAATAAAGCCTCAAAGAAACGCTGTGTTGAATGGGAAAGATTTTAAAGCAGCTAAAATATCTTTAAAGGTTATGTTACTGTTAACAAAATGCCATGGTTTGAATATTTTGTACAGGAATGGTAAAGCTTTTGCCACTTACCGTAACGTTCCTTTGAGACTGTTTGCGTATCAGTAGAGTTGTCGTCGAAACGATTATCTCCTGGCGACTCCTATAAGCAAAGAGAAAAGAACTTTTTTATACACACACACACATTCACAGGATACAGGAAAATCAATGATAAGAATGCTTTCTTGCAGATTGAATCATTCTTACATGCGATTCATTCGCCTCCTTCCCATTCTTCATCGCTTGTAACGCCAGAGCGAATAAACTTCCAATACCATTATCTTGTCACTGGCAAACCTATGGTTTGATGATAGTAGCATCAACCACGACGACCGGATGCTCTTCCGGTCAGATTCTGCGTGCAGCAGCGCTTATTGCGCTGTCATAAAAACCCCATTCTAGCTTGAGGCGACCACATTCTTACACATTCTCTTTCAGAAAGGGTATTACGATGAGACGAAGGACACAATCGGGCGGCACATAAATCACGTTATCGTACAAGAAGTGATTACATTAACATTAGCAGTGGATTAATATCAAACAAAAGAATTAGTTTTAATATTCAATAAATCGTCTCAAATAAGATTATTGGGCATTTCGAAAGTATTGTTAGGTGAATATTATATAATTGTTTTTTTTTTTTTTAATAGAGTCATATTTGTGCTTAGCTGGCAAGTTCCATCGGTCATTGTATATCATCCATGATCCATCGGCTCATATCCATCCGCGATAGGATCAACGCACAGACAGCGAATCATTAGCATCGATGCAACTGCTCACGTTTGTCATACTAATCAATTCCACCGCCTTCTTTTTCGCCCTCTTTTCGTCCGTTTGTTTGTCCTGCCGTCGTACCACGTCATCCCGCAACCACCAGGTATGCACATTTTTGCGCCGGTTTAATGCGCGGCGCTGTTTGCTTTCACATTTGGACGTGTAAATGCATAAATGCAAATTGCGAAACGTGTCATTCGCTTGGCAGGAACTGTGACGACTGCGTCTTTCAATCAAACGCAGGAAGTAAGGGCATGCAGAGCAATTCTCGATACCATGACCTATCCAACAGCTCTGTCGGCGAATTAAATTGTTCTACTTGGTTGGGCTAGTTTTAGCACGCAGTAAAACTGATAACTAATCCGAATAATCGTCACTTTATCAAAAATAAAATTCCACGACTTCAGGAACCTCTCTACCGTCCGTCCGCTGTAGGGGAGGAGTTTCTTTTCTCACGATTCTCTCAAGCGAAGCCGTGAGTTTTATTACTTTCTGTGCTAATCTTATCGCGCTGGCGGTATGGCTTCTTCGCATAGCCGCAATTAATACGGCACCGCGTACCGTAGTCGGGCGAGCAGGGTGCGACTTGTGGAATTAAATATGCAAATAAGCGGACGTGCTACACCGGCCACGGTGGCGAAAATGTGCGTGGGTGCAGCAGCAGCAGCAGAAACTATCTGCCTGCGCCTGATGTGTACGCGGCAACGGTCGTGCGTACGCCGAAACGGCAATGGCCTCGGGGAAGCGCGCGTACCAATGCGCACCTAAAAGAAAGAAAAAAAAGCGGCTAGATTAAGCCGAGACCGAGCTGTGTATATCGTTCATAGCGCTATAAAGTTTCAGGCTCAGTTTCAGGCGAAACATTGGTTCTAAATTTTTGGTTGGTTTTATGTGATCGTTTGCTGTCCAAATTAGGCTACCTTAAGCGTTTGCTACTATGGGACTAATAAAACCGATTTTAGTTCAGCTAAATGAATTGGATATTTTTAATCCAAATAAAATATGTGTCAACACGACCGTTTTGAAGTGCACATCAGCATAATATGAATTAAATCACATGACAATCTCTCAGCGGTTGGTGTGTACAAGAATGCTCTGCGCCAAAACTGCTGAACGGCGTAATTGTAGCCAACGTTCTGTGGTGGCTTTCTCTTGCCGTAAGCCGCCTCTCATTAACAAAAACAATTAGGTCAGCAAATTCGTTCACATCCAAGCAAAATCCAGCACAAATGGAATGACTTTCAGCTCCGTTGTTTGTAGCGTGTTTGCATCTAAAAAGTCCCGCAGTGGGACGTCCAATTTTCACGGTCATTTCGCCGATGCTGTGCCTGGTGGAATCGAGTTTGTACCAATTATTCAGCACACATTCCCAGCAGCAAAAAATACACCCTTTCTTTACATCCCTATATGCACAGCATCCTTCCCGAAATGTCGTCCTTTTTGGTGCGAGAGATTAAACGGCAGATCGCTCTCGCTCAACGCGCTCGGGGTACTACGCTCTCTGGCACGAGTCCTTTTTTATCCCGTTGCTAAAACGGACGCTCTCCCTGGCCGTAACTGTCATTCCGTGTGCGCTCAGCACATACACACAATCTCTTTCTCTCCCCTTCAACCGGGAAAAGGGAAAAAAGGCTGCCACTTCACCCAACTGTCAGACGAGAAAAAGCAGATCTGCGCGTTGTTGTCCTGCGAAAATTTTCGGGGTGGATGCTGTACCTCCATTTTCGTCCTGCTTTCATCCCCTTGCCCTGCTTCCTCTTACACCCCTTCTCTTGTGGCTGGCCTGTTTCATTGTGCTAGCGATACGCGGGGACACAAGGGTGGGTTTGTAGTACCGAGCCACTACATACATCCTTTTGTCCCGATCGATCGAAAATGTGGAACGTTCGCTGAGCGATGATGCGAAAGGATGCAGACAATTGTTCCTTTTTCTGCGCTTTTGCACTGGTTTCTAGAGGTGCGGCCACATTGTACACAGTGCTCATGCCTTTTTGATATTTTTTTCTCTTTTCACACGGAAATGGGAAGCATCCGGAGTGAACTAAAATAAACAAATGATTTGATTCAATTCAATTGTGCAGGCGGTAAATGGGTCTCAGGGCCGACACGGGGACGGCAATTGGCGTTTGTGCTTGACTCACCTTACTCGCTGCGACGTTGCTAGACGACCACTGACTGCTGCTGCTGCTGCTGCTCCACGGAAACTTTATCGGGCTACTCGAACCTCCTTGTGTTTGACAAACTGTTTGAGGTGCAAATTGGTGGAGGAATTCGGCACCCGGTCGCGGCACTGCGCATTAAATCAACGTTTCCCTTCGCCCGTACGAATCTAGCGAAGCAAAACCACACACACGCGGCTCGAGCGGCCCGCTATCGACGGGCGGCCGTCGGGGTGGTACCGTACGATTTCGGAACGGAACTTTTTATCTTGTTATCTTTTGCTACTACTAAACCCCGGACGAATGAGCACACACACACACACACCCGGGCGGGTACAAGAGACACTTTCTCCAGGTATAGCGCTACTGGCTACACCTTGCACAACGCACTCCACCACACCGCACTCTGGCCTGGGACTGGCCGGAAAATGAACCAAAGCACCCCGTACCACACACCGTCGGGCTTGGCCAAAGGAAGTGGAAGCTCCCGGTTTTTTTCCGCTTTCGCCACCTTCTCGCACGCACTTAGCACACTGCCTAGCAGCGAGAAAAACCACTGCACCTGTTACTAGACGGCCTTAAATTTGTTGATTTTGAAGCGCACCACAAACAAAACACGGCCACGGCAGAGCGCGTTGGCGAACAAACCTTCAATTGCTGTTGGGAAGGTTCTCCCTGCTCTCTACACGCACCCGACACACGGCTCGCACGCACACAGAGACGCAGAGCAGATTGTGTGTGTGCGTTTTTTTGCTCTCTCTTGCATTCGATTTTTTGTTTATCGTGCACCAGCGCCTTTTTGACAGCTAGATCGGGTGGACTCTTTTTACGCTACGTGTTTAGTTACATAAGTCACACCGGTACTGAGCTACACTGTTCTAGAGTTTGCAAGCGAATAGTACGCGAAAAGGGCTTCTATTTTATGGAGCGAAAATAAAACTAAACCACTTCACTGCATCGTCGCTGGTGTACCGTTTTGTTTACGTTTCGTTACGTCATTTCGTTACGTTTCGTACCAAACGTCAAACTAATTTTGCAGGGCTTTTCTTCCGATTTTGTTCAATACGCGGTGGCTCTTCATCACACAACTTTGCGTTATCGATTCAATTATGTTCGTTGAACATGTTTGGCTGCGGATTTAACTTTAAATTCATATCGAGAAAAAAGATAACCACGTGAAGCCGATAAGTGCGTTTTAAACATACCTTTTTATCTTCTATCGCAAATGCGCAATGTACGCTGGCGCTCATTGAACATGTACGGCAGACAAGAAACGACAAACAGTATCGTACAAAAGCCATGCGATGTCTCAAATTCAGCGAGAAGTTAGTTTTGCGATATTCCTTGTGCTTTTTGTTTCGCTTTTCTCTGTAAATCATTTTGATAATGTCGCTCCTTTCATGTTCAATAATTTAAAAGAGCAGTAAAGGTAAAATTGGCAAACAACACACACTGCTTGGCTCCTTGGAAAGCCTAACCGGATCTAGTAAGCAGGATGCTGGTTTACAGTGGCTACCATGCCAACATTCTTTGTGGAAATGCAATTCATTAGTTTCCCACGGCTCCCGGTAACGGGCTGGAGTCTTCAGAACGAGATCCGGAGCACTTCAGGCCATAGTTCTCATGTCAGTAAGTTCATGCCGTTCATATACGATGTCGCTGCATCAAAACAAGTCATGTGCTTCATCGATTCATCTAAAAATACGAAAAAAGGTAAGTAGCACACACACCGCACAGTATATGGTTGAATTTAAAGTTAAATAACTGTTAGTTTTATTCGGACACCTATAATGTTGCTCTTAAATACATTAATTGCAATAAGTACAATAGAGATTATTGTATAGAGGGAACATTCAATACTTGGAACAAAGCCGAAAAACACAACTAAATATCCACACCATCTACTGCCATAACTGCCACCAACTGCATCGTGCACCTTTTCTGCATTAACCTACCAGATATAGAATAAAATCACTGCCCCAGTGGACTGATCCCGTCCTCCTGTAACGATTATTGTACTTGCGTAATGATACATCTTGCTGAGGACAGGCAGCAAATCAAACATTTCCCTACCACTGCAACACAATCATACTTTACAAATTAGGCTCGAAAATATTCTTGTACAGCAATATCATCCATTTGTCCGATCTCACCAACTGGAAGACTTGGTTTTTTGCGGTTGTTTTTTTTTTGTTTTGTAGGGACCACTTAGGACGTTAATCGATTAAAGTACATTAAAATTACCTCACAATTGCTAATATATATACTGGTTGGAAGACTTGGTTTGTGGTATAGCTTATGCGTGCTGTATAGGAGAGTATATCATGCTTGTTACCGGCCGTTAATTGTATAAGTTCAACAGAAAGCTTTACCTAACCCTCGGATTAACCTGATCGTTCAGTTAATCTTTAATAATGTTGTCCCTCACAGGTTTGAATTTTGAATCGTAAACACGTTCGTAACGATAATTTTGTATAGTAGCACTTTGACTGCACGTGGATGCACAATATTGTGGAAGAGAATTCAATACACCATCTTCACCTCCGAGTGCCTCTCCTTGTTGGCTTATTGTCGTTAGCACTATATAATTGATTCGATTGAAATACACACTACTAGAAGTAGGGTTTTGCTTGTCCCGCGAGCCATGTTTCCGTTTTGTTATGCTGTTTCTTAACCACTCGCTCCGAACTCACATTGCACCGAACTTTTGTGCAGTTGTCTAAGCTAATGTCGTCGAACTTAACGGGGCTATTGAACTGATTTCTTGTTGAGCTACTACCGGTACATCCTTCCATTATGCAGGCTCTTCTAACTTAGATTGTTTCATCGTTAATAGTCCTAGCAGATACGTTATATCTTATGCTCACTAGCTTAAATATGTTGGGTTTTGGTTTGTTCTGTTTCTTCTATATAATATTTGTGTTCAATTTTGTGACTCGCGTTCTTGCGTTTTGTATATATATAATGTGCGTGTATATTGTCTGGAAGACTTGTTTCGACTTGCCCTTTTTACTGATGCAATATTCTGCATGCTATTCCCATATCCCTCGCGCCCACCGGTGGATTTTTAATATTGTGTATATTTTTGCCTATTCTTAGTTTCAACAAACTACTGGTTTTGCTATTAGTTCCAGTTTGCAGATCTCCATCCAGTTCGCTATCGCTTCTATCGTTTGCGTTTAAGGAAGACATTGATTAACGATTCAGCTTCTTTCGCTCCATGTTGTGTTTGCAAACAAATCATGCCTTTTGGTTTCTATCTTTCAACAATTCCCCATGCCATCGATTTCCGTATCGCAGGATCTTGGAAGACTTCAATACTTTGGACAATTCTGGCCCATCTCCGATATGTTCGAAATGTTATGCTCCATCGTGTGGTAATTTGATATTTTAGTTGCTTCGCTTGTCGTTTGAGGAGGTATCGGTTCAAGTTCCCTTTTGGCCCGGCTGTTTCCTCTTGCCAAGGCTGCTCCAATATTGCTGATGTACTGAAATTTTGAGTTTTTTTTTTCCACATATCGCCCATCGCCCTTCGTCGCAAGTCATGGGATAGCGCGTTGCACTTTTGCGCACTTAACACACTCGAATGAATCTGCCACGGCCCTCGCGACAAAGTGTACAATCGTGAACGAAAACATAAAAGAAGAGTTGCAACAATTTAACAACGGTTTTTGTGTGTTTGTCGAGCGAGAGATAAATGGCAGATGAATTTCAGTGTGGAATGGGTCGCGTAATGGGTATCTGTACTCTGTACAAAGCCTGTTCGCCAGGAGGGAAATGTCTCAAACCCCCGGGAGAACAGTGCGCTTAGAACGGCAAACCGATCTCGAAGGCATGAATCAGCGCCGTGCCCGAGTCGTAGATACCGACCACACAGAACAGCACACCGAGAAAGATGATGAAATAGTTGTAAGCCCGCTGCTTCTGATCTAGCAGATGTCCCTTCAGCTTGAGATGGAAGTAGCAGGGCCAGATGAAGCTTAACATCGTGCCAGTGAAGCTGCCGATGAAGCCCATCAGTATCGAAAAGTGGGGAATGAAGATGGCCATCATGATGGTGCCGAGAATGACGGTCAAACGCCAGGCCAGACCCCATACCTTCAGCTCCCCGTCCAGCTCCCAAACGACGGGGAACATCGTTTTCGGCTTGCCGCGGAAGAATGCCCGCTCGAGCAGCTCGCAGGCGGCAAAGTACGGCAGCGGGTAGCTGAGGATGGCCTTAATCACCAGACAGAAGTTCACCAGACCCTTGAACCCGGGCGAGTGCAGATTGTTCGTGATCACCTGCTGCGTATCGTTCTGGAACGTCAGGAAGCAGATGTACCCGAACAGTGCCTTGAACGCGGCCGCCGCAATGTGCGACCAGTCGAGCATCCAGTTGAACTTGGACCGATCCTCCATGTTGCCCTCGAGCGTGGGCAGGAAGATTTGCGACGTGTAGGAGAAGACAATAACACCAAGTGAGATTGGAAAGTTCTCAAAGTCCATTCGCCACTTGACCTTACTCCAGCCCCAGTCGCCGATCTCCAGCAGGCAGTAGCCGACGATGATCGCGTTGATCAGTAGATGAGCCATGGTGCACCAGAACGACAGCAGCGACACGTGGTGCAGCGACTTCAGGAACGCGAGCGGCAGCAGAAAGATACCGCACAGCATCATCCAGGAGCGGGTGTCGAGCGCTCCGTCCGGGAACGAACCAGCCATCAGATCGCCGCACACCACCACGTACAGGATGCAGGTCATCAGCAGCTCGATGATCTGCGCTATGCTGACGACCCGGGCACCAATCTTCTTGCCGAAGCACACCTTCGCGATCGACACGTAGCTGTCCCGCACCCGCACCGGTTCGCCCGTCTGCGGATCCGGCTCGTACAGACACATGACGAGTATCTTGCCGGTGTAGCAGCAAATGTGCGCGATGCCGACCATGGCGATGATTGCCCAGTAGCCGCCGCGCAGTACGGCGAACGGTAGCGACACGATGAACATGCCCTAGAATGTGTGGGTGCGCAACATTGTCTGCATTAATAACTGGGCGATGGATTTTTTTTTGTCACATAAAAACATTCAACAGGATTCTAGAACATCGAATTGTGTGTATCGAGATGTTGAAGAGCTTTTTGAAAATTCTGCCTAAGAATCGTGTTGTTACGAGTACAAGCATAAGATCTGAGTAGCAGAGCATACATACCGCATTCTTGTTGTCTAAAACAACAGGCTATAGAGATTAAGGGAAATGGTAATAGGACATAGACGTGCATTGGGAAATGACATGACGACAGAACTTAACAATGTGAAATGTGAAGGAACTCAAGGGTGTAATGTTATGAGTGTTCTGACATGTTAGCATCGTTAGCACCTCATACTCAGTCCGCCATTACCTGAATTGCGTTGGTCACGTTCCAGGCCGCCTGATACTCATTGATCTTTGCCCCACCGGGAGCTTCTCCTTCGCAACCTCCGGCAAAGGTACTGTCCGAACCAAATGACTGCACACTGCCCTGTCTGGGAGGTAGATATAGAAGGGGATAACTATTAACTCAGAATCCACGCCGTACATGGTAGTCCTCTTAGGACGTACGGAATCCCCATACCTTGGTGGGTAGCCGCCCGCTTGGTAACCATTTTCGAAATCACCCTGATTGAATCCCGTCTCCTGGTACTGGTTCGTACCGGGCTGGTCCGTTCCCTCCTCCTGATAGTAGGCCTTCGGATTTGTGAACGGATTCAGTGGGTTCATCTCCGTCGTTCCACCAGTGTCACCCGCGGCTGAAGAGAGAGAGAGGATATAGTAACGATTCTTGGAAACGAATCTTCCAGAACATCTCCAATCGGTGACTTACCGTCCGTTTCAGCGAAATGAACGTTCTGTGGTCTTGGGGGGACTTGCGGTGGCGATCGCATACCACTAGCGCCGCCAGAAGCATCGCCGAAGTTGTCGCCGGCCTGCTCCTCGTAGCCGTTCTGTTTCTGCTTGGCCGGAATCGTTTGGCGTGCCGTTTGCAGGGCCACGTTGAGCATATTTTTCACCGGCGGTAGCGGCACCGAGCGTAAATTGTTTAGGAATGACATCTTCGGTGCAGTTCGCTAGGACTCTATAGCAGGGAGCTGACTTAACGATGAACCTTGTCGGTCACTGTGAACACACTATTCACTGCACAAATGCACTGCTTTTTTTATTGGGAATTTACACGGGCTAACACCGGTGTATGGAAGACTTTTCAGTGATTTTGTACAATTTTGTAATCGATCTACATTAATTCCCGTTCATCGTTAAATCTGTAGAAAAGGAAAGAAATAAGGCAATGCGTTAAAAATGCATTAAAGAATTTCCAGCAACAGTATATTGGCGCTTAAAGGGACCTCTTTCCATCCGAGAGCTTCTCTGGTGGCAGGATGCTGCTCCAAAGCGACGCACGAGAGCAAATCACGCTGATGGGGGAGATTATTGATTTTTTTACACCACCTTTCCTTCCCACTTCCCAACACCTTCCCCACACCTATTTACAGTAACCTCTTTCTCTCTCTCTCGCTTGCTCGCGCCCCCATAGTAAGAGGAGGGACAGAAAAGGAGACAAACACGCATGTACCACGAGACGGAAGGAAGCTAAGCATGCTGTGGGGCGCGACATCATGTGGTGCGAAAATTGAACACCTAACGACACAGATTAGTTCAATGGCCACCGCAAAGTAATTGGAAGGAATCGGTTTACAAGGAATTTTCACCGCTCCACACTACGTAATCAAGGTAATACAGGATTACACCCTAAGATTTCCCTTTATTCCCACAAACCCCCACACACTCACACGCAGACACTTACCAACTCCGTTTGCCATAGGAAAACTGCCCTGCAAATCTGGTCCTATTTCACGGCGTGTTCTTAGCTTCTGTCCCCACGGCCACGCACGGGTTTCACTGGTGGACAAAACGGCACCTTTTTCCCCGTACTCGGAGGGCGGATGTCACTGGTTTTCGCTTGCGGGTGATTTCTTTTTTCTCGGGGGCGCACGACACTCACACTACCCTCAACCGATCAGTGTGCCATTTTGGTCGGAAGTGAGGACTTTTGCTCCACTTTCAATGTGCCGAAGCAAAAGGGATGCTGGCTCCGATGCCTGTTACAAACGGTGAGAGTACGTAGGAGAGAGCGAGAGTGAGTGAGCGCAGGACATTCGGTCGTGAGATGAGCGAGATGAGATTTTGGGGGAGCAAAGAGCAGGCACGGATTCTTCCAAAGGACACTAGATTTGTGTCGGTGGACAAACCGTGACAGATAAACATTGGAGGTTGCTCTGCTTCAGGAATGGAGCACGTTTTGAAGGCGAGATCTAGAGATTGGACTTCTTGAGAGGCAGTTGTTGGAGGGATTGAAACCTGGTCGAGAAGGATTTGGTTTGTCAGTTAGATTATGGCATTTTAAATGCGAGAACCTAATTCCAGAAAATCTCGTTTTCAAGCTCATCTTATTTCAGGAATTTGTCTAGCTGTCTTGAACATATCACATGAGGTCTTGGTTGGGGATTCTTGTTCACCAGTACATGCTAGTCTTCTGAAGTATTCTTCAATTTTTGAAGTACCAGTGAAGAAACAGCCAGACGACGTTTCGTAACATCTCCAACAAAATCTCATTCTCATCTCATAGCTGAGCCTTAAATATTCTTCTTTAAATATTGTCCTCACAGTGGATGATTTGTTTGTCTCAATGCGAGACACACAGCAACAACAAACACATCCCAATTCAATAAAATATGATCCGAGGTTGTCTGCGCAGCGCCCATTGAAGGTGACATGCCAACGGACGAGTGAATTCTGCCCACCAGACTTCCGTTGATCCATGTCCGTGCGCGGAACCGGTTTGACCGGTCACCGGTGTGTTTATTTGCCTCAGTTCTGTTGAAATATTGAAGAGTTTAACGAGAGCCTCTAATTAGTAAACAGTTGCGTTTCTTCACACTTCTTATATAAAGCCCGACGCGTCCGTCGGATCCACTGGTCAGTCCGTGCATGTGCGTGCGCCGTGATAGCAGCAGCATCACCATGAATCGTGTCATTTTGGTGTCATTTTTGTGCGTCTGTGTGCTCGGGTACATATCCTCCGTCGATGGAGTTCCGGCCCGTGGGAAGCAACCGGCCAATAGGTCGTCGGAAGAATCGGGCGAAATGGAACAATCGAACAGCCGGGAGCGTGCAATGGCACGAAAGGGCCCGGGAAAGCGACAGAAGGGACAATCGTCGAAGGAGAGCGGAGAGATGAAAATGAAGCGTCCCCGACCGCCTCCACGTCGAAGGAATAAGAATAGGAACAGAAATCGATCAACGACCACCACCACAACGACTTCCACGACAACGGTATCACCAGCGACGAACCCTTCGAGCACTGCTTCAGTTTCCCAGTCCACCACCACGACGCCAGCCGCAACTAGAGCAGCTACATCCACTACTCCGGTATCAACTACTTCAGCCGCGAGTACATCCACAACTCCGTCATCTACTACTTCAGGTACGAGTACTTCCACAACTCCGTCATCTACGACTTCAGGTACGAGTAGTTCCACAAGCTCGTCTTCTACAATGCTCTCAAGCACTACCCAAGGACCATCAACGACCCCTACGACTACTACGTCCAGCACAACCACAGCGGCGAGTTCGACCACTTCTACCACATCCAGCTCTTCTTCCACCACAGACCGGGCCCGACCGTCGCCACCGACCCGTCCTGGTCGCGTCGATTAAGCAATCATCAATCAACAGCCGCACCGATTGGTAATAAAATACGGTTCACTTTATTAATCATTTGCTTCGTGTGACTCGAACGATCGAAGAATTGCGCGGTATCGTCGTCGTTGTTGTTCTGGCGTTGTTGCTCATCTCCTCCAAAAAAACATAGTCACGGATCACGTTTTTACCAGATGGCCAGAAGGGTTAGAGAAGTAGCAGGGTTATTAGAGTTAAACCTAAAACGCACATACACACACATACATGAAACATAATGCGGTCGTCGGATCGTTTTTAACTAGAGTGTTAGGTAGATAGATAGATGGAAACGGTCGCTTGTTCCGTTTTGTCCGGAACGGACCTTCCCCTACGTATCACTACTACTTATCCCTCTGGAAGGAAACTCAAAGAGCAACTGTGTGAAATGCGCTACCTCTCCGCAGTTGGAACAGTTTTGCTTTTTTTAAAAGGAGATACACAAAGTACACATATTTGTCTAGTAATTGTAGTAATAGTATATAAAAATAAACAATTCATTCGCTCTAGTAAATCAGCAATCCCCCATCATTGAGGGTTGAAGGGAAGGGAAAGTTTGGACACTATCATAACCTCTGGAACGTGTCCCTTCTCCTGTGTGCTTCCCCTTATACGCACACATGAGACGTACGCCGATCGCTTAACTAATAGTCTAACAATATAAACTAGTAAAATAAATCAAACGATTATCAGAAACGTTGCACGCTTCCACTTTCCGCGCCTATCCAAAACGTTCCGCCCAACCGTTAGGACACTACCGACACGTGCAAGTTCTGCCTTAATTTTGCACAAAACCCTTACATCCACCCACGTGTGGGGCACTTTCGACGTAGTCGAGAAGCACACGGAATCCACTAAATTCCGGGACCAGCAGTATGTCCCACCGCGTATCGTGTTGGACGCCATTCGTTTCAATCGAGAAGAGGAGAAGGAGAAGCAGAGGTCCAGTTCATCGCAGTTTGAGGTCGAAAAAGCCGGGGGAGGGAGGATGAAAAACAAAATCCTAGGGAGCGTAACGAAACGATGACCAATCGGCGCACTCGGACAGCTCGCGGCGCAGATCGATCGGTTCGCCTCATTCCAGCTCGAACTCCTTCTCCCAGCTTTCGTCCGAGTTGGAGGACGACGCTTCCGCGTCCTTCGTGAAGTGGTTCTTGTCCATCTTGAGCTGATCCTTCTTGCCCTTGCCGCCACCGGTCGCCGTTTGCTGTTGCTGCTGTTGTGCGCCCTTCTTGCCCGCGTTTGTCTGCTGTTGCTGTTGCTGCTGCTGCTGTTTGTTATTTACATTCTTTCCGGTGGCACTTGCCGCCTTACCCTGCTGTTGCTGAGACTTGTTTGGCTGCTGTTTTTGGTTATTCGTTGTCTTGTCTCTCTTTCCACCGGCTGCTGCTGCTGCTGCCGACGTCGTCGTCGTCGCCTTCCCCTTGGTGTCGGGCTGTGTGGGCGCTTTCTGCGTTTTCTGCGGCGTACCCTCGATGTCGGACTGTATCAGCAGTGATTCGTCCACCAGGTCCAGCTTGCCCACGCTGGTTGTGAGCGACTTTTCGCGCTCCCGTATCTCCTGCTCGTACTCCTCGAGCAGCCGGGCCTGCTCCTCCTCGGACAGCTCGATGTTGGTGGCGTCAAACTCGGGCACCTCGGCCCACGCGAGATCGTCGGCGATCGGGTAGGACGGTGTTTCCTCCGGTTCGGTTGCTGATAGAAAAGAACAGTTAGGTTTTTCATGTTTTTTTTCCACAGCATCCGCTTGAGAACTTACCTTCCTCGATCGTCGTTCGTCTTGGCTGGTCCGTTTGCACGATCGTTTTGTTCGGTGCGCACGTTTCCGTAGAGTTTACGGCCGCCTTTGCCTTCCGTTCGGCCAGCTCTGCGTTGGCAATCGCATCCTCCAGCAGCGCTTTCTTGAAGAGATAGCTACAAATAAAGAAATGCTTCTTAGGCTTTTGTGCTTGCTTTCCCTCCCTAGTCTCGCTTACCGTTTCCAGAAGTTCATGTGAGCAATCTTGGCAGGCACCAGGGCGACATACTTCTCGTTCAGTATCGTGCTGCTGGCCAGATGCTTCGCCAGCCGCGGCTCCGTAAACTGCTCCTGCTCGACCACCTCCATCCAGCGCTTGTACTTCTCCCGCAGCTCGTCCGCCGGCTCCTCCAGGTAGGTGTCGTCGTTGGCCTGCAGCTCGGCCAGATGCTTGTAGAACCCGGTCAGTGTGAGCGTACCGTCCGCCGTTATCAGTACCGCCTCCGTCTCCTCGTCCTCCTCGAGCGATGGGACGAGCGCTTCCGTCACCTGGCCGAGGAAGCTGCTGAAGCTTTTCTTCATCGCACCGACCGCCGAGTCCGGTTCGCCGAGATGCAGTGAACGGCCCAGCGCTTCGGTAGCGCTCGATGCTTCCGTCTTAACAACCGTCGTTAGCTCTGTCAAGTCATTTTTTACCGCTTCCAGCACTGATGCAGACTGGTGACCGTGTTTTTGTGTGTGATAAAACGAAAAGGGGGGGTTGAATCGCAATTAGATTTCGAAGGGTGATTGCTCTCACACACACTCAGACAATTTGGAGTGTTGTGATTCAACGCAAACAAAGGCTAAACAGCTGTTCAATAGCGGAGCGCATGGCACGCACTGCGCCATTCCCGGGGACTTACCTTTGTACGGGCCGTGTCAATCCACGAGCCCCACCAGCTGGACGAGCTGGCCGAGGCGGTGCTTCCGGTAGGGCTTAACGGTACCTCCGCGCTTACCTTCCCCTTGGTAGGGCTGGTCGTTACATCCGACGGGCCGACGACCGTCTCATCGCTTGGACTGTGGGAAGCAAAACAAAAACGTGGGCATTAATTTCCAAAACGTAGAAACAGAAAAAAAACATTAAAGTAAACATTGAAGCAAGTTTCCCCTTGCACAGGCCAACTAACCTTTTATCTGCCATATCGACACACACACACACAGTCAGAGGTCTGTGTTTGTGTTGTTATTTATAATAGGAGTGTGGGCGATGGGGTGGAGAAAGGCGGCACTGCAGGGGTTGCTGGCAGTGGAGCAAAAGCAACAGGGAATGTGTGGCACACTTTAGTGGACAGGCCCTTCCCCTTCCCTTGCTGCTGTAACGGGGATACAGAGGCTGGACAGTCCGGCAGAACCAAAAATCGATGGGCGGCCTGCAGATGAGGGGTGGAATTGATTTTTCACACACACACAAGGTTGAAAGCACTTTTTTTTCACTTCTTGTTGCTGGTTGGATGGCCTGCACAGCGCAATGTGCGTCGTGTTATGATTTGGAACAGGTTCCCTCTTCCTTCCTTCAGCACAGATGTGTGTCGTGTCTGGTGGTGATGGTGCCGTTGCTGCTACCGCCAACGATTCGCTTGGGCATTTTGCGTACTATGGCCGCGTGTTAGCGTGCGACACCCGGATTCCGGATCGCGCAGTCGGTCACCCGTGTGCCCGTGGGTTTCACAATTTTGTAAATAAAAACGCACGTAGAGGCCAAGTGGAAAAGACGGAGCCCGTTTTTACGCACAACAAAGCAACTGACAAGTGCAACGAGGGCGGCCCGGTTGATCAACCGCATTGACAGCGCAGAGAAATATTGCTTTCTTTCTTTCAATCTTATCATACACTGTTGCCTTCGAAAGCGTGAAAATGTGTTAAACAACCCTTAATAATTAAGTGCACAACTTCTTGGCTTTTATTTTCTCAAAATAAAACAAACAAATCGAAAAAAGGACGTCAACAATACGACGGTGACATTTTCCAATTGGAAACGAACGCACCAGCGCGGCCTCTACTGTAGCAGCTGTCACTTTGGGTTGCACTGCAATGTAAACAAGTCACCATTTCATAAACAAAACGCGCAGGAAACATTTACTAGCTGTTTGCTAGTAGAAAAAACTCGTTTCTTTTAGTATTATCACCTCGTCCCCCCGCACACCACCGATGGCAACAAAAAGCCCGGTGAGTGTGGCCCAAACGGCGGTTGCGGTGGCGTCGACGGCGGCAGTGGCCTCGGGCCAGAAGGGCAAGCAGAACGGTTCGCTCAGCATTTCGTGCGACATTCTGGACGATCTCGCCAGCCGGTTCATCATCAATGTGCCGGTGGAGGAGCGGGAAAATTTGATCCGCATCTGCTTCCAGATGGAGCTGGCCCACTGGTTCTATTTGGATTTCTATTGCGCCGAGAACAAGCACAAGTGTGGCATCAAACAGTTCGCGCAGCAAATGTTTAAGGTGAGGAACAGTGAAGTCATTTCCAAAGACGCTTTTCAGACCCAGCTAATGCGTCTTCCTTTCCCCTCAGCATGTGCCGTTCCTGCAGCCGCACTGGCCAAACGTGGACACGGTGCTGGAGGACTGGAAGCAGTACAAGCTGACCGTACCGACGTACGGTGCGATACTGCTGTCCGAGGACCTGAAGCACGTGCTGCTGGTGCAATCGTTCTGGGCGAAATCGTCGTGGGGCTTCCCCAAGGGCAAGATCAACGAAAACGAGGAACCGGTCAACTGTGCGATACGCGAGGTGTACGAGGAGACGGGCTACGACATCCGCAAGCTGATCCGGCCGACCGAGTACATCGAGGTGATCGTTAACTATCAGTTCACCCGGCTCTACCTGGTGCCGGGCGTACCGCTGGCCACAGTGTTTGTGCCGAAAACGCGCAACGAAATCAAGTGCTGCGAATGGTTCCCGGTGGACGTGCTGCCCGTCACCAAGCACGACAGCATCGTGAAGGACAACCACAACCTGACCGGCAACTCGTTCTTTATGATATTGCCGTTCGTGAAGCGGCTGAAACGGTGGCTCGAATCGTTCCCGTCCGGCGGGAAGGCGGGCAAGGGAGCGACCGGCAAGGGCATACTGGCGCAGGCAAGCAACTCACCCGTGTTTGGGCGCGAATCGACCGGCAAGCAGAAAATCTACTTCGAAAACAATATCGTTGGCAGTGGAAACAAACAGCAGCAGCAGCAACAAGGACAGAAACAACGGCAGAGACACAAATCGATGGGAGAGCTGGAACAGCAACCGCAACAGCCGATACAAATACTGCAACGTGGGAAAGCGAATGCTGCTACAGGTACGCCGAACGTTGCCAACCGTTCGCAACAGAAGCAACAACAGCAGCAACAGCAGCAACAACAGCAGCCACGCGAAGATGCCTACCAATCATCCAATCAGCGAGCTGCCAGTGTAGTCAGCGAGAGCTACCGGGACTTTTCGCTCGGTGTCGCCGATGAGTCGTCCGCGATGAAGAAGAAGTTCAACCAAACGCTACCAACCTCTGCCCAACCTTTGTCGGCAAATGTGGGCCGAGGTGGACAGAATGCTGCTGGTGGCGAGCGGCTGGTCAAGAGTCAGACGAAGAGAAAACTGTTCGCCAACGAGACCGCACCGGCCAAAGTGGAGACAGAGAATCGAAAGGAACAGCAGCAGCAGCAGCAGCAGCAGCAGCAGGGGAAGGAGGAGAAGAAAAAGGTGGCGGAGTCGGATGACGAATCGTTTCTCGAGCATCTGCTCCAGGAGGCGCGCTACGACCGTTTCCGGAATGGCGTGTATCAGTGGACCCATTTCCAGCTTGAACATTCAACATTTTTATTTCAACCTATATTACCTTCCTAGTTGGGAGGAGATGAGGATCAAGCAACGCCGTGAACCGAGCGGGAAATTTCACTGCATCGAACGAACATGCTTCCTACAGGAAGGACACGAATGCGTAAGAACAAAAGCAGAAGAATAAATGAATAATCGTGACTGAAATTTTGCATTACATAGCACATAGCATTCCATAGCAGCATATTTATATGATCGCAGTGCAAAAGGACCGAATGTATCCGAATTGAACGTTGAGATTGGGGCTCAGGGCGTGGACTGGCAGGTTAGTAGAATGCTTAAGTGTTTCAGATATTCTGCCGGTGACGGTTAGCTCGTTTGAATGCGTTTCAGGCTCCTTGGTTTAATAAATTCAACGGGTTTTCGCGATCAGTTCCGAGTGAAGCGACCCTTTTTGTTTCTTGTCGCTTCCAATGACCGACGACACGTGCCTCGACAGTTACCTCATAGCGTGAGGTTCAACGCACATCTCAAACCCGGCCGACCACCAATGACCGACGTTGAACTGGCAGAATGGCAACTATACACTGTCAGCATAGTTACCTCATAGCGTGGGGTTCATCGCGCACTTGAAACCAGGCCGACCACCGATGACCGAACTGACAGAACGGCACCGACAGTGAAACGATCGGTTACGCTTCCCCTCCGAATGATCCGCCCGTGCTTCGAAACTCCACCAACCCAATTTGCTGACGACACTTCATGGCGCAACCAGAAGCAGAACCTGCCAACGATCAGTCACTCCTGCCTTCCCCTCCGAATGATCCGCCCGAGCGTCGAACCTCCACCAACCCAATTTGCTGACGACGACGATGTACGCAGCCCGATCCAGAACCCGCCTCACCCCCTCGTCCGTATCCCAAATTTAGCACATAATAAAAGCGCGATCGAGAGTTCGATCGTGGCCATACTTCACCTAACTTTCATAGTCCCCTTTTCTTTGTCGTTCGTCGTTCGAAAGAATTCTCGCCCGCTATACGAGGATCGATGTGATATCAGGATTGTTTCCAGAATCGATATCGCGTTCAGTTTCATAAGCAGCATGACTTAAGGATCTATTCCAGGTTCGGAATGGATTCGGAATCAATTCCAGGACCTATTTCAGAACCGGATCAGTTCCAGGACCGATACGGGTTTGAGATCAGTTCAAGGATCAGTATTTGTTCGGGATTAGCTATAAGACCGGTATAAGCTGAGGATCTGCTCTAGGCTGACGATCAATTTCAGGACCGATATGGGTTCGGGGACAGTTCTAGGACCAATAGGGAATCGAAACATATTCCAAGATCAGATCATCAAGGATCAAACGAAGATCATTTCCAGGATTCTTATCCTCAGGATTTGTTCCAGGATAAATATGGAGTCGGGATGTGTTCCAACACCTGCACAGGATCTAATGGGTTATGGGTTATGAATTATTATCATTGTTTTCTTTTGCACTCAGTCAAAGTGATCTAAATACTAACATCAAACACTCACAACCGTGGATTGACAGTACACAGTAGTATGTGTTACCTTTTTGTTTTTCTTTGAGATTTTATTGGTTTCGCTTTATTTAAGGAGGATATAGTTAAAAACGTTTTTTTGCTTGCTTGCTTGTTTGTTTGTTTGTTTGCAGTAGCCCACATTATAATATTATTTTCGCTTTTTGCTTGTGTTCGTGTTTGTAGGTGTAGTTTTTGTTGCATTCACTTTTACTTTTACTCATAAGCGATTAGGCGCGAATTTAATACTATCGCTTTACTTTTACTCATTGTGTGTGTGTCTGTGTGTGTGTATGTACGTTTTCTGCCGTTAGCAATTAGAAACCCGTATGTGTGCGTGTGTGAGAAGTGTGTGTGTGTGTGTGAATGTATATTTCTAATTCGATCCTTTTCCAGCCCAGACACTATTACTTTGCTATAATCTTAAAGTTTAAAAACTCTTTCCGTTCGGTTGGTTTTGTTTTGCTCTGTTATGTTGCTGCTTTACTAAACAGTATTATTATAATAATTTATTAATTTACTCTTTTATGTACAGATCGGCAATACGAAACACTATACCCCCAACACTGCCAAGAGCAGAGGTTTAGAAATAATCGTTTATTTCGCAAAGAAAACGAACGAACACGAATGCAATAAATATAGATTTGTCCTAGTGGTTTGCATTTACTTGTTTCTACGAGTGTCATTCGTTTGTTTTTTTAAATGTTTCGATACACTTTAGTGTGCAACACGGGTCCAAGAATGGATGGACAAGAAGGCTTTTACAGTTGCCGAAGCTGTCTTTTGTCCTTTATATTACTTTTGCTACTCCAGTATTAGTACACAGCGACTGTGTGTGTGTGTGTGTGTGCTTGTTATCGAAACGTTGCTATAGTGTTCTTATATGCTATGGCTCTGTTGTTGCTATCAGTAAAGCTTTAGTATAGCCTTCAACGAGTGATGATTGTACGCATCAGAGAGACAGAAAAAACAAGGAAGATGACGAATGACGAGGAAGAGAAAGAAAGACAGAGAGAGAGAGAGAGAGAGAGAGAAAGAGATAAAGAGAGAGAGAAGAGAAAGAAGAGAAGAAGAGGAGAAGAGAAAGGGACTGATTTAGGGTGTTAAAAATTGTTTTTAGTAATCACTTAGTGAATTGTTGTTTTGGTTTGTTTGGTTTTGTGTCTTCTCTTTTTACTGTCCTAAACTACTTTAAGAATGAAATAGTTTACTACTTGTGTGTTTTTGTTCTTGTTTTTTTTTATATTATTCTACTTTTTGTTTATATCATGGAAAAAATTACTTGGTTCAATATTATTTTGTTTTCTTTCTCGTTTTCCTATCTCTATATCTCTCTTTTTCTGTAACGTAATCGCTACCCGATATGGTCTCTAGTAGGAACAGAACAAGTGGACAAGAAATGAAACTGATTTTGATAGTGACTAGGGAAAAACTTTTAGATTATTTACAACAAAAAAAAACAACAAAAATTTGCAGGCTTCACTTAAGAAAGAGCAAATTTATATTAGTTCACTACAGAGTGCAGGTTCGGCTGCAGCTACATCATTGCATTAAATTGCGAACCACCGTCTTCTTCCCAATATCACTAGAATATTCGTCATCGTCGTCATCGAGCACGCCAAGCACGTGATTAGCTCGATTCGAGTTTTTGCTAAAGCTTTCCCCCTTTTCCCGCGGGTAAAGACGTCGTCCGCTGGTACTCTTTCGCTCAACTTCCCCGCAACTTCACGATAGATAGGCCCCTACGGTATAAGTGTCGATTGTTTGTGTGTATGTGTGTGTGTTTTGTATTGGTTCTTCTGTACGGGGTTTGAAAGTGTGTGTGTGTGTGTGTGTGTGTTTGGTAAAGTGTTTTCATTTGTTGATTTTTCACTCTCATTTTATTCCTTTTTTGTTTTGTTTCAGATATGTGCAATCCAAGTGTAGCGCGGTTTGTGTTACTTTTACATGCATCGTAAGTAAGAAATTGTTGTGCTTTTTACCACTGTTCTTTACACATTCTTTCTTCCATCTTTTTTTCTGTGAAATGCTCGCCTTTAAATTATCTTACTATTTTTCTTTGTCTACTTTACTTTATCAAACCGATACCGTAACGATCCGGTTTGATTTTAACCGTTATTTCTCTTTCATTTAAAAAGAAAAGTATGCTTTCTACGTTCTCTTTAGTACGTTTAACAAGTTAGTTAAATGCTCCAATGGTTTCAACAATATTTAAATCAGCGATTAACTTTGTCTGCGTGTTAGTAATAGGAAACTGATCGATGCAGTTTGCTTTTTGGGGATAAAATTGAGATTTGCTTTTCTTTTACCTTTTAATAACATGTACTCATGGGGTCTTTTTCTTTCGTTTATTGCAATAATCGAACGAACTTGTATAGCTACTGGAGGGGTCACGGTTTGCTGCAGCGAGTGAGGTGTCTTAGGAGAGACTCGATGCTTTGCAACATTTGTAAGGTTCTATTTTGGTTCTGCATAGAGTGCTTTCGCACACCCGCTTGTAGCTCGATAGAGACAGTAAGAGAAACCATGCGTTAGTTGTTCCGTTTTGTTGTATGTGTAGCTTGTTGTTTGTATTTGTGTTTGAGTTAACCCTATTAAGATATTGTATTGTTGAACGGATTCGATCCCTTCGTAGCGTTCCCCTCTTGCAAGATATGATGATTCTCTATTCCTGTGTTGTTACATGGTTGTTTGCTGTGAAGGGGGTTCTCTTTGTCTGTGTGTCTTTGTGTATGTGTGTGTGTGTGTGTTTTTTGTGATTAGTACACTTCATAAGCGCCTGTAGCCTACATACATATAACGAAATGCTGGTGGGGGCCATTGCATTCCCCACAGCAGTCAATAGCACCAGAGTAAGAAGATGGCTACACCATTGGTTTGAAGGATAGTTAGAAAACGTTTCTGGCTATTAGTTTCTGGCTTGGTACTGGAGAGAAAAGATCGTTTTACAACTCTATGGATATAGAATGGTCCTTGTGCTTAAAGCCCTCGGGTAGTGGTGTCAGGTTTGGTTTCGGGTATTTTATATGTGATTGTGTTTGAAGCATTTCCTAGGTTTGGAACTGTGTTTCTCTACAAGTTTGTTTTTAAACGGTCTACTATAATTGGTTCACCCAAAATGACCCGAACACGTGCAGCTTCCACTGTAGCGCCCTCTAGCGGAAATTCTAAAAAGGCGCCACCGACGACGATGCTATCACGTGTTGCGAGTTTTGTCTTTAAACAGAGTGTTATTAACATTGAACTGAGAATACGTCACGTTCGTACTTTTAACCGTACCCTTCCTATGCTTCACGATTGTTTTCTTGCAACGCAATCTTGTTTAATTGGGTTTGTTGATTTTTTCTTATCTTTTTATCGTTCCACTCTTCCACTCTTTATCGGAACGGGATTTTTAGTGTTCTTATAGGTAAAGAATTTGGTTAGTTAAAAGCCACACTTTTTTTGCCCGCATTTTTTTCATTTATTCTTCTACTTCTCTCTGTAACTTTTTTTTACTTCGTTCATCCTTACTTCGTTTAATGATTCTGTCGTAGAGGCAAACAGGTTTGGACCCTTCAGCGTCATTTTATCAGCATTGATGCAGGAGAGAAATTTAATCTAAAAGTTGGATGTTTTTTTGTTGTTGTTTTGCTTTGTTTTAATGATTATTTTTAACGCCTTTCTTGATTTTCACGGTGTTTTCCTCTTTTTCTTCATTCTTGACCACACTTTTCAAAACTTTGATAAATGTACACTTGGTCTCGGTTTAGGTGCAGAGCGTAAAATAGAATAAATTTACTACAGCACGATGTGTGCTGTGTAACACGTCTCTTTTTTAATGCAAACATTCGTTTGGGAAAGCTTCGTTTTAAAAGTATTTACATCGGTTTGTTTTTTTGCTTTTTACTCTTATTATTACTCCTCACTTTTAGAGAGACTTTTACTAGAGAACTGTGTGCTATGTTGTTTCAACTATTTATTGCAAACTGATTTCACAAAAGGAAACTAACACTATTTTTGTATTTATTTTGCCTTGCATGTACTAGAGAAAACGAATCTACGCTCTATTCGTTTCGTTTTTCTTTTCTTTTAATTCGATCGAGAGAGGAACGGGGCAGGCAGCGAGGACATGATGGAGAGTGCGTTTTTGTGTCTGTGTAATAGAAATTAAGAAAGAAAGAGAGATATGGAGAGAGATAAAATGATAAGGACAACAGGACATAGGGCTATTAGTTTTGCGCCAATTTGTTTAAAATCCAGTTTGCGAAAACGCACTCTCCAGTCTGGCTGCTGTACAAATGCTGCGCTTACAAGTTACTTTTACTAGTTATGAATCTGTACGTGTATGTGTTTGGGCTAGCTTTTAAAGGACTTTAAAGACTCAATGCTCTGCTCTTCCCTTCGTTTTCGTCACAATAATCACAGTAAGAATGGTTTTATCTGTCTGTCCACCACACTCCACACGCCCCGCACTCGTTGCGGATCCTGATCCTGCTTTTGATAGCGTTCTGTGCCAAAACGCCCTGCTGCCGGCGAGTTACAGTGTGTAGAAATGTGCAATTTTTTCCTCTTTCTTTCTCTCCCTTACTTACACATCGTTTAAACGTAGTTGAGTGTCTAGGTCTCTGTTTCTTTATATGTTATATCACTTTCAGTGTTTTGCCTTGCCTTTTACTCTCTTTATACTGAGTGTTGATGTGTTCACTTAAGTTATCTGCACACGACGTTAGTTAGCTTCGCATTGGCCTAATCTTATCTTAGTCTCCCCTCTTGTGGAGAGCAGTGGAGTTGTAATTGATTCTAATAAGGTTTTTTTTTGCACTTATCCATTAATTCGAAACTCGCCACTAAACGCACCTGGAAACAATACAAACACGCAAAATGGTAACAGATGGAACAGTAGACAACGACAACGAGAGAAAGAGAATTAAACAGAAAGACGCTAAACAGGTTCAGGCACAACGAAACAGCATAACGATGATCTATTTGCTAAACCTTATTTACACAAAAACCGCTTGGAGACGCAATTCACTAGTAGTTGTGTGTATACATATTGGTATTTTAAAAATCTTTACTGTTGTATTTGTGTATGTGTGAGTGTGTTTTTTATATTTTATTCCGTGTATCTAGTCTCACATATAAAAGTACTCTAAAAAAAGTATCCAAAGCGAAATACGCGATTTAAAGATGGAATTAAGTTGGTTTTAATGTTCTGTACACATTTCTAACTCTCTTTCTCTTCTCCTCTTTTTTTACTTTTCCCCTCTTGTTTTTGTGATAGTGAATGTGTTTCTTTGCTTCTTAATCTCCCCGCACGCGGTGGACACACGCGGAAGTTTGTGCGCATTGACACGTTGCCGAACTTTAACTTCAGTTGCGCTTGCGGCTGTCTGTCGCTTCACTGTTTTCCCCATTCTCCCTTTGTGGCTGTAAGGACTGGTAAGGATGTGTTGAAAAGTGATGATACAGCAAGGATTAAACACTTCCAATAGTAGCCATAATGTGTGGACGAGTGTGTGTGTGTGTCAGTGTGTGCTATGAGGAATGTTTTTGAAAAGGCACGACACAAAACGTGATGTAGAATTCTGCAAATTAGAGATGAATTACACACTTCATAGCAGCTGTTGATGGGCAAAAAAAAATCACTGAATTGTAGAATTATTCACTTGCTCGTTCGTTCATTCGTGTTGCAATATGGGGTCTCTGATGCGTCTGCTCAAAGATGACCGCAAGAATATGAAAACTTTTTTGCATATTTCTGTAACAGGTACAAAAACAGATTCCACATTCTAATGGACATCCTTGATCGTGTAATGCGACCGCGTTCGAAGATAAAGTATGAGCAAAAACGATAAGTACAGTTTCAGCCAAATATATAAAACATATAGTAAGTTTAAAATGTGAAAAAACTAATAAGTAAACAGTAGAAAACAAAAAACCACACGATTTCAGTATACAGTGTACGATTGAGGTGTTTATTTTGCGATACACGTAGAACGCAGAGTACGTAACAGAAACACCACCACAGAATGCTAGAAAGGCGCGAAAGTGTGTGTGTATGTTTCTGTATCTGTGTGTGTATGTGTCAGTGTGTCAGTGCTTGCCGATAGAAAGGCTCTTCGCCACCGTGAGGCTCTTCAAACCAATCCCTCATTGTGTTCAAAAAAGTGTTTCGAGGCATTTGAGTTGCGTTAGTTATTGCTTACTATTCTTCATCGTCGTTCGTATAGTTTAGTCGCTCTGTGATGTGATTTTTTGCTGGTTTGTTTGTTGGTTTGTTTACGCTTACTGTAGCAGGAGCGATGTGCTACATCATTTCGATGAACAATTCAATTCTATAGTGGTCGAGGCTTTAGCCCCTCTTAATGTCCGTAATGTACCATATCTAAACCGAATCGAATGGTCTACACACATGCAAAAGTTTAACGAAAGAGATTTGCAAACAATGTAAAAGAAGAGGTAAAAAACGTAAACAAGATCATCTAAGAAGACGTTAGGTAAATGAAAGTGTAACAAGGTTGTCGAGAATGAAACATTACATAAAACTAAACAACACTTACTAATAGAACAATAAACACAGAACCACCGAACATGTTCACCATTCACACACACACACATACACCCACTCCAGCAACTAGACGGCTGTGTGCTATGTTCCACATACACAAAATATTTGTCGCGTCGCTCTTGGGGTGTGTGGTGTACGTGTGTGTGCATTTTTTCTCTTCTCTCTTTACGCCGTTCACTATCACAGTCTCATGTCCTCTTAAAATTACATTTTGGTTGGTAGGGCAATGGCTCTCCTCCCGCCGGCCTAACTTGCTCAGATATAGAAATAGATCTCCTCAGCCAGAGTTGCTTGCTGTGTTGTGTTGTCATGCTTAGAAAGTTTCCCCCGCTTTAGGGAGACGAGTTTCGTTACCTCTTTTGTTTCCACCATTCGTTTTTCGATGTTTCTCGTCTTTTGTTTCTCGCTGTTTTGCTATGTTTTCTTCCTTCATTAACCGTTTTCTGCTGGTTTGTTTGCTTTTCATTCACTTCCTTTTCTCTTTCCTTTCTCGCTTCTCATTATCTTCTTTTCTAACAGCAAACGTTCCCTCTTTTGTCTTAGGCTTTTGCGAAATAGTTTTTTTTTCGGTTTTGTACAGAGATTGTTCATAAGTTTGCAAAAGTATACAAAGTATACACTTCCTTTCAACCTGCTCAGCTCGTGCCGTTGGAAGAAGGTGCGCTGTCGGAGCGGGTTAGAGTTAAATCCAGGGGCCACATGCCAACATGCCTGTGAAGCCGTGTTCCCCTGTCTACACCTCTTTTCGTCTGTCTTGTTGTCTTATTTACTTGGAGAGAATAACTTCGAACCTAAAGCGCAACCAGCTGTACAAACCGTCCAAAAGCGATCAATTGTGCAATAGTTTTTCCCGCCTTTTGGTTTTATTCGCCTTTCCCTTCCAATGGTCCATTAATTGCTCGCACCTGCCCGCCCGCTTATACACCTTGAACACAATGCTTTTCTTCGCCAGCGCCGCATGCTGCTGCTCCTCCTCTCCCTGTTTTGTACATCGAACGTGTGGACGTGCTTAGAGAGGACGAGCTTAGATTAAATATTACACATCGTCCTCGAGACACTTCATCGCGAGCGAAGGTGAGGAAGCCTGGGATGGGGCAGCCGGCAGCTGAAGTGGAGAGATTTGTTGCTGCAGATGTTGCTGCTGCTGCTGCTGCGTTTGCTGCTGCTGCGACTGCTGATGCTGCACGATGGCACCGAGCGTCGCGGGCGAATGGAGCGGATGCTGCTGGTGCAGCGGATGATGCGCCTGCTGGTACGGTTGCATCGGCGGTAATATCATCTTCTGCTGCATCGTCATCGAGTTGATGGCGTGCGTTAATTGATCCAGTTTCTTATCCATCACAGACAGTTGCTGCTCGACCCGGTACAGCCGGGCGCCGACCGTCATCGGCTTCACGTTGCCGACCCGGTCGATGCCGGCCAGATAGCTGCCCGGCTTGCCGAGCGTTTGGTCCAGCCGGCGCTGCAGCTCCTTGATGCGCACCATCATGTTCAGATGGCCCTGCGAGTACTGCTCGATCACGTCGCGGACGTCGTACGGTTTGCGGGCCTGCTGAAATTTGCGCCGCGCGACAAAGTACTTGATCTTCCGGATCGCCCGTATCGCGTTCCGGTGCGCTTCCGTCAATCTGGCGGACAGGGGAAGAGATTGTTTTTTTTTTGTTTTGTTTTAGAAGAACTCAGTGGGCATTATCATTCCCCCCCCCCCCCCGCAGGCGCTACTTACTGCGTGACACGGGCCGGTTCCGGTTCGTCGTCCGGTTCCGGTTCGGCTTCCACCTCGTCGCTCGGTGCTTCCGTGACGGAACTGTTTTGGCTAACGAACACGCCCCGGTTCGGATCGTTACGGCGCGTTCGCAGTGGGGTACCTAGGGGGGGTGAGTAGGACACAAACAAGAATAATTGCGTTGATTTTCATCGGTGTAATAAGCATTGTAAGGGAAGTGTATTAAGGGTAATTTTATGTTAAATGTTATCGATCGACTTCGTATCACGTTCATATCGCAAATGAGTTGAGGAATTCAAAGCCATTGTCGATTTCCACCGATTTAATGTGACGGTGAAGCACGGTGTGCTTCTGGTGGACATATTTCAAAAACCATTTGACAAACGAGCTGACGATTTAGTGGACTTTGGCAGGCGAAAGCACAAGAAATAAAATATTGCTTTAACCTGTCACAACCTTTGACAAAGTAGGTTGCGTATGCCCTTTTCTTACCCACTGTATAATATATCAGCGCCATAAAAAAATCTTAAAAAATTAAAAACAAATTCCAACCACCTGAGCACACTACCACGCAAAAACAAACTAGACCGAACGTCCAATCGTCCGACAGATAAAAGCTTGTTACAGTAAAGTGGCAAATTTTCCACCGTAATAGTTCTAATCACGCTCACGTTACGACTGACTCGTTGCGTGTTGGCGCTGCTGCCTCATATGCATTCCCATTTTAGAGCAAGTGGACATTATCCGTTGTAAAAATGGTAGCTTTTTTCGCTTCCCCGTTCGTTTTATTAATATTCACCGCTTGATTGTGGGTTTTTATTTGTGGACAGTTTCGTGGCTTTTTCTTGATGTACGCGGTCGCATGATCGTTCGCACGCAGCACCGTCGCAGGTAAATAGAGCACGCGTGCTGTGTTTGCTCAAGCGTGCATGCGTGCGTGTGTGAGTAATTAAAGGTAATGGTGTTTTTCTTCTCTCTCTTTTCTATCCGCTCTGTAACATTTGCGATGAAGAGTATTATAATTTTCCACCACCGGAGCGTTGCTTATGGGTGCGATAGTGTTGGTTGGTTGAATGAACTTGCAGCGTGCTCTAAATTATGCACGGAGCTTTGTTTCGTGCGTTGAGTTGCTCTTGGTTTGAAGTACACTGTCATGAAGGCGCCCAGTGGCTTGTACGTTTTTCATAAAGCGAAAGCTCTAAAAATAAGCTTAAATAGTTAGATTTGCCTTCATAAGTAACAAATGCGCTTCTGCTCATTTCATTTTTCGTATCAAAGGGGTTTAATTTAGAATCGCTTCAATAAAATAGGCAAAACTCCACGCCACATCGAACACATCGCAGCAATGTTGAAAAAGCACAAAAAAGCTTTTTTATCCCCTCAAACACAAAGACATGATGCTTCGGTATGAAAACTTTCCTTCCCGGTAAGCGTGATTGTCGGAGGCGAACAAATCGAAATAAAGTCTTCATGACCGCGCCACTACACAAAGGAACACGTAATCAAAAATGGGTTTCCCAGTGTGTGTGTGTGTGTGTGTGTGTGTGTGTGTGTGTGTGTGTGTGTGTGTGTGTGTGTGTGTGTGTGTGTGTGTGTGTGTGGGTTTTTTTACGTTCCTTTTCCTTCCCTCGAAACGAAGTGGAAACGAAATTGACCAATTAATTAAGTGCTCCAAATGGAAATGGACATTGAGCATTTGTGTGTGATGTGGGGGCGCCTGTGCCGTTTGCCCACGAACAGTGGTAATAATGCTTGTGCCAGCCGTGTTTCAGGAACATCATTCATCGCTGGCCGCCTGTTAACACCTTTATTACATGCGCTGGCGGACACGGACATGAGGTGGTGCATGAGGACAAGCTCTAATACTCCTGTTCGGCGTTGATCGAGGAATTTATCGATGATTGCTTCTGACGGGGGCTACAGGGCCAGGACAAGGGAAGGGCCGATGCGAGTGTAATGGAAGAATGTGCGCGTAGTGGGAAAATATGTGTGTGTGTGTGTTCCGACCTGTTTTCCCGCTACGCCGATAGCCTGCCCGAACCGTTCATATTCGGGTCATATTTTGTGAAGGGTTTGGCAGGGTTGCAAAACCCAGTTTTATCGACACGATCAAACAGACGAAACCTATACGTGGGGATAAGGGAAGAAGGGTACTGAGGGAGCGGCGTTGCGGTTATTTATAGAAAATTCTTTCATTTTCGTTTCGTTGTTGAATGTGTTGACAACCAGGGGACAGGGGATGCTTTTTTATTCCCGCAAAGGAATTTTATTGCAAAATATTTGTAATCAATAGATTTCTAGCCCCGGACATCAATAGGGGTAAAAGGTTAAGCCAGTGAAATTGTTGCCTCCGCAAAAAAAAGTGTCATATTCATGTTCAAAGCATTCGCGAGCACATGAGCGTGTGGTGTTTTATTTTTTGTATTATGCATAACATAAAAGCTTTTGAAAGCAATTATTTTATCTTTTATCGGAAAACTGAGAGCGCATGAGGATGGTTTTCATATAAAAAGATAAATGCATATTTTAATACAAAAGAGACTTTTTGCAATAATTTAAATTGATAGCTACTTTCTCAATTAAAGTACGCGCCATTTTCGTACACAGTTTATCCAACAGATGGCGCCATTGTACGAATCTAATATTCATTAAGCTGTGTTTATTATAAACACTAAACAGAGGTGTTACAACAGAAAAACTTGTATCATCCATTAACCAGATTTTCATGTTATCTGGGAAGATGGCACATTTTCTCGATTGTTTATTACAGTTTCTAGAAATGTCATAAGGAAATACGAATATTTAGATTTGACTTTCGGTGACAAAATATTGAGCGACTTTGCCAACTTTCGCAGTTAATGTAAAAATCATTGAAAATAGTGAGAGATTTCGTGTTTTCTTTAAATTCAACTTTTCAAAAGGAAATGTTCTTGAAAATAAATAAAATTGAACGAAACCTACCTGCTGATCGTGGCTCCTCCATGTAGAAGACGACGTCCCCGTCGGACTCACTTTTCGCCAGGTCGGCCGCACCGCCCGGCGTGTTCGGCGTCCCGAGCGGTCCACCATCCATGCTGCCGGCGGCCGTGTGAGCGAGTCCCGTCGGTCCTTGGCTCCCGCTGGCACCACCACCACCGCCCCCTCCTCCTCCACTGCCACCCGGACCACCAGGACCGGCTGCGGAAGCACAACTCACACCGGAAGCATTTGGTCCTCCTGCTGCTGCTGCTGCCGTTTGCGTTGCCGTCGTACCGCCCGCCGACGGACCGCCGCCCGGGCCGGCACTGAGCGGGGGTTTCATCTGGGGCGCCTCCATGCGGTTCCGGGACTTCCGTCGCTTCAGCACCGATGCACCGCGCCGCGCCACCTGCACCATAAGGGTCTGAACCCGAATGTTTCGAATAAAGAACAACGAACAACGAACACATTGATACACACACACATACACATACACATCGACGGAGCGCAACGGCGCAGCATTCGGGAGGGTTTGGGCTGGAGGATTTACGTTTTTTTTTTTTACCCAGCTTGTGAGGGATTTGGAAAGCATAAGCATAGTAGCAGCAAGCATTAACATTAGGGGGGAGAGTGCAAGTGCAAGGATGGAGAGCGGGTTTAAGGTAGCTTCTACCATTACTGGGAAGGTTTGAGAGGTTGTTTTAAAGGGTTTTACCTCTTCAAAAGTCTATTTAGATGAGTTTTGTGATGCAATTTAAGTTTGCTCTTAGAACACAACCAAAAGTGAAGGAAATACATTCAAATTCAGCACGTTCGGTTACCTCTTTTGCACAGTAAATCATCGTGCAATCTGTGCCCAATATCTGAATCATTCCAGCAAAGAGCCAGCAAGTATCTAAATTACCATATTCCACACGATCTTTACTTGCAACTTTGCGCACCAAACCTGTCGAAGTGAAACGTCCCAAACGTTTGCAAATATATCTATCTGCTCGGGTACAAAGGTTATCTAATACATGATGCATCACGAGTTGAGAGGAGTAAGAAAGAAAAAACCCCGAGCAAGCAAACCACAAACCGTTTGTCTTCGTTGATGTAAAGATAACATTCAAACAGTCAGTACCGAGAACGCACGGCACACACAACGCCAACGGAGAATTAATCTTTAATGGTTCCATTTCCGTGCTCCGTGCGAGAGATGGCTTGCCCCCGGGAGAAGCCCTGGCCGGGGCCATTCATTCGTCTCGCAATTCGTCTTCGATTCTTCTTACATATTGAATTGGATTACAATTGGATTATCTGCCGCAGCGAATCGACAGGGAAGACAGCCCTCTTTGTCTCTCTCTCTCGTTCTCTTTCTTATTCACTTTTTCCCCCCATTTTGGCCTGCCACACACATTCTCGACCCAATCATTCCATTTGATTGTTTGAAGGGTACATGTCTTTTCGGAGCATCGGCGGCGGCACTCCGTCAACGACCGACCGTGTTCGAAACAAATCAATCAATCGGTAACCCGGTATCGATATCAATTGAAATATCATCACATTTCCGATGATAAAGTGCTGTCAGTGGGGTGATGCTGGTGGTGGTGGTGGTGGTGGAAAACGTTACATGCCACAAAACGTGTGTGTGTGTGTGTATGTGTCTCGATGGTTGGAAAAGTGGATCCGATTCTTGTGAGTGAAGAAAACTTTATCTTTGCCGGTATGTCATTCCATTCGCAGCGCAAGTACACAAGACAAATGGGCGCAGGAGTTTGAACACGGGTGCGTTAAGGGTGACGAAAGTATTGATTTACTTCACTTTCGTTTGCGTGCGTGCAATATTTTGCGAAAGGGTAATTTAACTTTTGCGTGATTTTTGGAAAGTATTGTTGATTTTTCATCTCATTGTGATACAAAAGTGCTTTCGTTAGAAGAATCGCTTTCATTAAAAGAAAGCACAGGCTCTGAAAACCGATATGCATCATGTTTAACATTTTCTATGTCTGTTGTACTAGGTAGGTGGGTAGAAAAGGTTTTAAAAATTATCACTATTTAATGTCTTGAAAATGGATCAAAATTACATAGGATTTGACGCATATATAAATTAATTGAAAGAACAATAAATTTTCCAACAGAGGGCGCTGGCTATTCATTAGCTTATTACGCCTTATTGCGCGATAGCGCAAGAACGTTCTTTAGCACGTACACTTTGATTACACTTTACCACGTCTAGAAATGATGGTACTAAAACAGAGTAAGTGCTACTAAGACCACACAAAGTGATAACTGTTGGCACGATATTGACCGCATGCGTTCTACGTAATTTCAATTTTTACTAGCGCATCTGGCGGCAACTGGTGGAAGCTTTTTTTGGCCATTGAGGGAATGGTCTTGCCGGATCTAAAATTGAAGTAGTTTTTTCACCGTTTTTTGATGCGAAAATGGCTGAAATACTTGAACAACATATCTTCTTCTTCTTCTTCTTCTTCTTCTTCTTTTTCTTCTTCTTCTTCTTTTTCTTCTTCTTCTTCTTCTTCTTATTTTTCTTCTTCTTCTTATTCATCTTCTTTTTCTTCTTCTTCTTATTCTTCTTATTCTTCTTCTTCTTCTATTTGACGTAACGTCCAACGAGGACATACCGGCTTATACAGGCTTTCGAGACCTTATTCGTTACCACGCAGCCGGATAGACAATCCTTGCTACAGGGGGACGGTCCATTCTAGGATTAAATCCATGATGGGCATGTTATTGAGTCGTACGAGTTGACGACTGTACCAAGGGACCTCCCTTGAACAATATATTTATCTATAAATTACAAAGTTTTTTTCAGTCCAGTTTAAGTAAAAAAAAAACATGGAAAAATAACATATTTTCTGAAGCGGCTCCTAATTATATGGCAAAATGCTTCGGTCAACCGCCGCCAGATGCGCTAGTGAAAATCGAAATTATACTTGGGAGTACGATCAATGTAGCCCGGCCTTCATGACAGCTAGAACAAAAAACTCATATTACCCAGCAGGTGGCGCCACAGGTTAATTGGAAGGAACAAACCGATAAGATTGTGAAACAACTTTACTGCCTAAATTAGAGCCAATTAGGGAACGGTTTATTTAAAAGGGTTAAATATGGTCAAATTGGACAGCTGTTCGGGATCACGGTGCCGTCGCAAACCGCAAATAATGGCAAATATATAATACGAAAAGATAACAGTTACTTTAAACTGGTCGACAAAATACTGCACAAGTACGACAGTTTGTAAAATTGTCTTCACCGTCTTCGACCAAAATCGGAGGTAACATGAAACGAACCGTGCCAAAACATTGCATGCATAATTACCGTCTCTCAACCACAGCGAGTCGTCATCTGCGTAATTGCAACTCACAATTATGCTCGCACTATCCGGCGCTACCCCCCCACTACTTGCTGACCCTACACACCCAGAAAAGAAACAGCTTCTCGCCAAAAGTTCATTCCAACCGGGTAGTGGAATTTCACAAGAAAAGAAACATGAGGTTTTTTTTGTTTTGTTTTGTTGGGTGAGCAAAAGTTTCCTTCTCGGTTCGTGGCCGCGGTAAGCATTCCGAGCATCGGAACGCTTTGGTGAAACGGAGCCAAAACTCGAGACGAAAAAGTTGTGCCAAACATCATCATTGTGCTCTCGCATTTCTCGCCGGCGGTGGGTGCAATTCAAAACAGCAACACAAACCTCCACTGTGGCGCAACAAGTTTCCCCCCACCCGTCGTGTGGGGAGTCGAGTTGGGGGAGAAAAACAACACCAAAAAGCGGCATTTGGTTGCAAAGAAGGAACTGGGCGATGGAAAAAAATGGTGAAAAAACACATTCCACATGCCAAATGTACCCGTTCGCAAACAACCATCCATGCTGCAGTTGTTCTGTTTCCGCATTACTTAGTGGCAGTGTTACGGGAATGGTCGCTTTTCTGCTTTTCTTTCACTCTAAAAAAAAAAAAAGTAAATCAGAAGCTACTAACAATCTCCCTACAAGCAGAGCTTGTATGTAATGGATAGAGAGAAAAAAACGAACGACAAAAAGACCCACACAATAATGCAGATTGAATAGGGAACTCTATGTACGTACAGTAAAGTGCACACGTTGCACACACAGGAAAATGAACGCACAAAGAAATGAAAGAAAATCCCCCTCCTGTTTTTTCCCCTTTTTTGTCTCCCTGTCAAGACACCTGTTTTCGTTCTTTTCCCTTTTTTCCCACACACACACACACAGAGAGGGAAGTTGCTGTAATAATTCGTCATTTGGAGTGAGCTAATGTGTCTTGGGAGGGAGTGTTTTGGTAGAAAAATAGAAAACTTTTCCCACATTTCCCACGAATCCTCCCAGCATGCGTCCCTATTTTTTCCTGCCCCCACCCTTCTGTAGCCCCATGTAACGGCGACAACCTGTTTCGTTTTTCCGTAGTGAGGAATGGAAGGGAAAAGTGAGAGTTTTTCTTTCAATTTTCTCCCACTTTTCGCACCCATTCCACCGTCCCCCAATTTGTCTGCCGGAGCTGTTCGGTCGTTTCCAGCCATCGCCGCAAGGATTTTCCTGCAGGATGGGGAGGGGCAGGCTTTGAGCTGGGAATGGAAAATGTGTTTACAATTCTGGGAGGGAAGGAAGCGAGAGCCCAAACAACCTTCACACAGTGAATCCTTCTCAATATCACACGCCGGAAGTTTTTCATCATCATCACCAACCAAACCAAAGGCAAGCAAAGCCAGCCCAAGCCGAGCCAGTCAGCCATTTGCCGTGATATGGTGGCCACCATCTTCAACTTTTACTGCTGCTGGTGCTGGTTGCCACAAGAAGGGGAGAGGGGGGGGAGGGAAAGAAGCAAAAGAACAACATCATAAGCCATTTTCTATGCAGCGCGGGCTCGCTTTGTGTTGTGTGTGTTTTGGTTTTCGTTCGCTCCTTCACCTGCCTTTTGAGTTTGTTGCGTGGAAAAGGGATGGGGGAGGAACAGGTGTACTCGAAAATAAAGTCAAAATTTTATTTTCAACTCAGATGGCGCCCGCCGAAGCGATGCAGAGCGCCAATAGAGAGCACCACAATCAACATAAAGCAATTGCTAGAAAGGAACTGCATTGAAGGAAAATGGGAATAAAGCAAACCACTCACAGCACGCTTCACCATCAATCCAAACCGTTAGGGTAGTGTGTGGGGTAGGGAAATTTAAAGCACTTTTCCAAATGTGATGAAAGCTAGAAAACACACATTCACACTAGTCGCTGCTACTACGGTGCTTCCCTTTTCATTTCCGGCACGGCTGCGGCGCTCAATGCCAATTCCGACAGAAAAGACCTCATTTATCGGAATGGTGAAAAGACCCTGCATCTCTCTCGCTCTATTCGATCGCGTGCCATTTTGTGCTTTATTCAGAGAAATCGTTTTCCGTGCACATACAAACGATGGAATGGAAAGGGAGGCAAAATCGTGTATGATGATTTGAAACCACGATTATCATTCGATCGAACCATTCACACTGGGGAACACTGGGGAACAACGCTGGGAGGGGGAAACCATGAAGAGAGTGGGTTTACTTTTCTATAATAATAAACGGGGTTTTTAAGGGTCTCTTTCTTCTGCTGCACGCTGATGTTCTTTTAAAAGGGAATAAACACACCCACACAGAGAGGGAGCAGAAAAGTAGCTTGTTATGTACGACGAATCCAATTTACAGAAGAAAGACGGCTTAAGGGTTGGCAGGGAAGTGCTTAAGGGCGCTCAGCCGGATCATCAGACCAAGGAGAGGAGACGGCGTGAGATTTAAGGGGTGCTGCTTTTCTAGTTCTTTATCCTACACAGTAACATTGTCCCCGAGCGTGAAGGACTTTTGCATAGATTGCTAGAGCGGTAAGCAGAATGGGGGAAAATTTTAACAGAAAAACAACATACAAACCGCCCGGATGATGATTTGATCCAC
>SIXB01000308.1:0-79575 GCA_007018985.1 Anopheles bwambae
GCCGGATGCATCCGGCGGTGTTCGTATCCACTTCCATTGTGATTTGGATTTGTGTAATGCAGTGCACCGTAATTCTAACCAACACAACTGGGTTGCATCCGTTGCGCAACTGTAAAAGAAAGGAAAGTCTCCACTGTTCTTTACCCTCGTTTATCGCTGTACTTTGCAACTTTTTCTGCCATGGGGGAGAAAGTTGTGCAGCTGCACAGCTAGTCGGGCTAAATTATACATCTTCCAAGTCGGGGGTGTTTACGTGCGAGTGTGTTGTTTCTGTGTTTCTGTGGACAGGCATGGCAGCAACTGTAACTTTGGAGGTAAATCTTGAGAGTTTAAGGAGAGAGCTGTACAACACCAAAGATGTTGATATTGTTATGGAGTTGAGAAAGTGATAATTAAACACTTGTAGGGTTTATGAGGCGTAGTTGTAGAAATCACAACTTGCGGTATATTTCAGACGGTACTTTGTGTACTATGTCACCGTGTTCCTGTTTTGCTAAGAAATATAATTTAAAATATGAACTCTTATACAACGTTTTAGGATAAAGGCAAACAAAACGCACATTTTAAGCCATTCATGTCGGCTACTCCATAAATCCAGCACCTAAAATAAATTGTACCTTAAAGTCGGCAAACGTCAGCGCAAAGTTTTTAGCGACAATCTTTACCAGCAAACTCGCGTGAATGCAAATGAAGCAAATGCGATTACGCCAATGCTAGACGCAAAAACGAATGGCTGTACAGAGAGAAGTATAGATAGAGAGAGAAAAAACACATCTTTTCTACCTTTCTCAAGACGCTCAACCCGCCCTGAGCATATCCAAACTTTGGATGGATAGCAGCAGCAATACAGAAAGAAAGACAGAAAGACTGATAGAAGTTGGAAGAATAATGGTTCCGAGCTTCCAAAAGTTTGCGCGCGGTTCTGTAGAATCGCTTGAACAATGGGGCGGCGACACGACGACTTCTCTTTAGCGCCATCAGATCTCGTTTGTTTAGGTACTCTAGGTAAGGACACTTTAGCATAATTCGGCACAATCACTTTTTTGCTCCACTACCGGCCACACAGCTTGCTGCCGGTGACGTTTCGTTTGGAAGTTTGCAAGTGTTTCTAGAAATCACGCTTGACGCTTGAATTGTGGCTGGAGCGAGCAGCAGCAGCAGCATAAATCGATCGAACAAGACCGGAAGTGCCGCCGGATATTCACTACACGCTCTCTGCGCACTTCAGGATAATTCGATCAAAACTTGCACACCGTGCAGCACCGAATTAGAGCACTGGATGTGGGAGAGATGCCTGCTGGAGTGCTCGGTCTCGGTCACAAGATGTCAAATTCATTCTCTTTTTAATTCAACGGTGGAACAACACTTTGAACGAGAAGGATGAGGCACAGCGTTGGAATCTCATTTAGAGCGAATAGAATGACTTTTGCGGCAGGGAGATGAGCGAACTATCTTTATCATCGAACAACCGCAAAGGACCCATTCTTTCGGTGTAGCAAAGTGTTCTCCCGAGGTGCTCTATTTTCTCCACCTTCCCCGAGGCAGTGAAATGACTTCATTCGACTTTGATTAATAATGATCGTATGCATACTTAATGCGGAAGACGGCTGCATTTGCATTCCAATCGCGCGTCGTGGCCGTGTGGTGGTACCGCCCGCGGGAACCGGAAGAAGTTTTCCCATCGTTCCAGCGTTCTGGCATGTTGGGTGAGACTTTAACTACACGCCAAAGTATCCCGGTTCGATCGCTTCCGGGCAACAACATCCAGCAGGAAGCCCAAGTGCAGCAACTTGAGCGCGTTAGCTAAAAATGAGCACACAGGGTGGTAGGGTGTTGATAGACAGCGCGCAATCAAATTTGCACAACAGTAATGGGCAAATTTTGCCAACACCTAATGCAATGTAATGTCCAGCCGCAAACACTAACTAGCCCCGCGCACTCTCGCGGGTTGATTTAAGTGCGCGCCGGGCAGTGTGTTGTGCCCGTTTTTGTTAGCTCTCTCTCTCGCTCTTCATCCCGACGATGATTTATGCGTTTCAACTGATCGGCTTTTCGGAGCGGGTGGGAGGCAGTACTATCCAGCGTGGTTTGATTGTTGACGGGATTTGACGCAGAAGTTTCGCGGACGAACTGCTGCACTTTGCCCACGCGGGGAAAAAGTAAGTTATGGCCAGCATTACAGCATCGCGTGGGACTCACTCGAAATCGGGCGACCGGTGATTCGGAGAGTGTTGTTTTTTCCCACCCTTTCCCGCTGCTGATGCTCTCCATTTGACGGATGGGTTTGTCAACCGGGCTAATGTCGTTGCGAAATAGAAACAAACTAGATAACGGCTGCACCGCTGATGGATGTAGTTAAATTACACAGCACGGCGGGTGATGTTTATTCTGAGCTGCTGATGGTGGAGTATCACTCGTGGAGGAGAAACTATGCTGTGTGTATGTGTACTGAGTCGTTTTGACAAATGCTTCTTTTCTGTTTGAGCGATTGCCGAGTCGAGTTTGTTTGGACGGTACCATTATATCAATGGCTTCGGTACGGAATGTTACAAATGCTGCATGTACAAATGTTACGAGGGATAGTGCACAATTCATTGCATCGGATAAAGGGAGCAAAATTTGATAATTTTATAGATATTTCATAAAAATAAAAGGTGAAATGTAATCCCACTACAACAGATAAATTTGGCAAACTGATTTGTTTGGCAAGCAATAGGATAAGGGACTCCGACTACGACTGTACAACAAAAATATCTACCGTCATTGTCCGATATACGCTATCGTACGGGACCGAGCACAATAGCGTATCTCGAGTTTTCGCGTATAGTGGATTTCTATGGAAAAATAGTTTATAAGAGGGTCGAAAAATATCGAAAAAGTGTTTTGAAATAAATATTTTTAATTTAAAACTGGTATCTTTTGCACAAATTCGACACAACATGCTTTTTGAACATTAGTAAAATTCTAAAAGAGCATAAAATATATCAGAATATTGTGGGTAATGAATTTTAACATAAAAATGAATATTTAATAGACATTTGTTAGATTTAGGAATTATATAATTTACATTTGAAACCTGAATTCAAATAAGAAAACACACATGAATAAGACGGAGCTAAAATAAAGTATATAGACTCTATAGATCTACCTGACAAATTAGAAACGTAAGAAATGAACTGCCCGAACTACTCGAATGAATGTAGTGAACTTTGAGGCAAATGAATACCGAATTGCAAACCGATTGAGGGGCACGTCTTTGTTACAAAAGTTATAATCAAATATCACACCCAGTAATTTTCGTGAACATATTTCACAGCTGTTTTAAGAATATGACAATGTTTTCCAAATTTTAATTAATTATTTATTTATTTATTTGTTGTTATTACTTATTGATGTATTTTATCTTATTTTACATTTTTAAGCAATACGGCCTTTTCGGGCCGTTCCTCCTGAATAAAAAACATTAATTTTGTTTATGTTCAGGCTTCCGTTAGTGAAGTCTAACACAAAAACTGGCACAGAACGACAAATAAGAGAATAAAAACATTATTCGCTTAGGCGTTATTTATTTTTGAATGTTGACAAGTTTGGAGACAAAATGACAAGGATTTATAAGCAGTATTAACCTTCAGGCTTCAGTGAGCTTCGATCAGAATGGCCCGGTCATTCACAGGAGGAATGGTTGCGATAACTTCCATGGTCGACTGTAGCGTCCCAGGAATTCAATTTGCAAATTGAATTTTGCAGGAATATTTGCAGAAAGTTTGAAACTTTGCCTAAATTCAATTCGTATTTCTGTTTTCTGTCTATTCTGTTAAGGCAAACGAAACCGTCTACAACTCAGTAGAATTACTAGGAAACCAAATCATTTCACAACTTTCTTTGAACTAATTGTTAAAATAATACCGCGTGCGATGAGAACTTAACAAGATTTCAGCTTACACTCGTTACACAACGTTTCCAACAAAAGATTTACGATCAAACAGACATGTTAAGCCGTTAAGAGCACTTCAATGCAATTAACATGACCAAAATTGTCAAAAGTAATGTCAGTATACGAGAGAAACATCCTTAGTTCCACTCAAAACATACTTAGGTGACAGAAATTCGTTAAACGCCACACAAAACGAGCCCATAAATTTTCTTTCCCCTTAGAAAGGTTAAACGCAATGCATTATTGATTTATCGATCGTACTCCAGCAACACACCCTTCCCATTTCATCGATCCCTTTTACCTTCAACGAAGATCACGACGACATGCCGACCATTTCCCCCACTTAGCGGTCTCTGAATGCAGCTGGGAGGCATTTTTATAAATATCCTCTTATCCCTTACCGGATGGCCACATACGATGCAATGTCGATGTGCCGGTACGGTGCACCACACTTCACCAGAAACCCTGGAGGGTAACGGCCTTGACGGGCGTAAATCGCCGTGTCGGGCACCGTAAAGGGAACACAGAAAATAAATCCCTATTTAAAGAAATCCGTAGCATTCTCAAGTAGGTAAGTAGCATGCAGGGCAGTCTCACATACATGCACATCCCCTTCGGGCTATTGGCCTGCCCTCATTAGGAAGCGGAATGTGTTTCTCACTTGATGAGGTATGAGCTGTTATTTAAAAAAAAAATACCCTACAAGTGTTGTACACATTTTCGCTGCGGCAAAGATACTGGATAATGGTGCTTGTATGGCTACGGAAGTGTATGAAGAAGAAAATAAGAACCCCGCAAAAGCCATGAGAGGGCGTGAAACCGTAATTGAATGGCGGATACACATCGTATGTAGCGGTGGAATAACTGCCGCTGGGTGTTTGTGCCGCACTTCGAAGGTCATAGCTGGGCTGTAGATGTAACTTCCGATAGGAGACCTTGTTAAAGAACCTTCTTTTAAAGCGATAGAAGGGTGTAAAGGAGACTAAAGAGTGCATTGAAACATGGGTAGAGTTAGGGATTAAATATGTTTACCTGAAGACTGAAGAATTTCAGAACGGAAGCTTCCACAGTACACCGAATAACCGATCGCTTGACGAGGTTCACATCCATTTTTGGACACTTCCCATGAACAATTGGGACGTACATTGCATAACCCAACAAAAAATCCATCACTTCCATCATGATGGATTGGTCTGGATTAGAACTTTCCCAATGGAAAGTGTTACGTTACACTTTCGAACTGTTTATTGCTCTCGTTCTGATATTGAGCTTATCCCAGTAGCTCATCAACATCGCTCGAGGTGGGAATTTTTGGGAAACACACTGCAGAAAAATAAAACTTGCTCTCCCCCCCCCCCCCTCACTCTCTCCCACTAAGCCCCACTAAACCACTGCCAGCGGGAGAAAGCGTCAGCAGTTTGTGGAATTCATCCGACATAGCTTCTTTTGATGCCACCGCTTAATCCTGTTCTGGCAGCAGCGGTGGCACCGTACAGGATTATACAGTACATCAAGAACGCCCCAAAACCAACCCTTCAGGCACATAGAAGAGAAAGAGAGGGAAGACAGGGAGGGTCTGGGAGATCCAAGAACCACGAGGCTGGCGGGCAAATTGGCTCCCGAAGGCACAACCCCGAAAAATTCCTTCGTGATAAAGTTTTAATCCTCTCTGGCCGAACACACCGGCCGCTGACACCTATCATCAGCTTGCTTGATCCAGCGGCCGCTTACAGCAAGCGGCGGGCCACCGGTCCATGTCGGTGCAGCAATAAGCGGTTGGTAAACTTTTGCACCGTAAACCCATCCGACTTCAGCCAACCACCCATCGCCTGTCGTCTCTGGTCTCTTTTTTTTGTGAATCAGTTTCCCGAAAAGAATGCCAGCTCCAAAATACCGAAGCAAAACAACGTGCAGCCGGCTCCAAAAGTGAGAAGGTGAGCATGGGAAGAGGGTTTGACGGTTGGCTAGCGAGAAAATGCAATAAAGCTGGGTGCACTTTTACGTCGGTGCAACAAACCGCAAGCGCAAGGGGCTTGAGGAAGGAAATCGGGGCTAGCAGGGCTTTGACCGTGATGCAGCTGCAACTCTCCAGCACTGACAGCTATGCCACACTAAATTCTGTCACCGATCTCGGTTGACATCGGTCCGGAAGAAGCGTAGCCGCCGCTCCCGCCAGTGGAAACTGTTGCTTATGCGCGTTATGTTTCCACTTCCTTCGCAGTGGTTTTTTTTTTGCTCCTTATGCGGATGTAATCTCACCACTGCTGCGCCCGTTCTGCAGGGGAGGTTTTTCCCGGGAAGTGACATTCGCAACGGATCAACTTGATTGGACCCCTTACATACAACTTTACGCGAAACGTTCTCGCGAAGTTGGCTGTGTGTTGGTTAAGGGATAGAGGGGGAAGGGGGTGAAAATGTTGTTTTTGTTCTGTTGTAGAGGAACGAATTTTCTAGCTAAATAATCACCACTCTGGAATTAGTTTCGTATCAGCAAAGAGTTGCTGCTAAAGTAGCCCAGAACAGTGGGTAGAATACATCATATTTAGATATATTTTTTTCAGCTAGTGCGTCACAAAGGATTCCTTTGTTAAATTTTTATTCAAATTTGACATTACTGCTTTGGAGTTTTTGTTGTGACTAAAACATTTTGAAGCAATTTTAATATTAAACTTTTATTCTTTTTAATAAAATAAAGCTTTAAAATAGTCATATCTATGACTTTCAATGTCAATCTTTCAATAAAAAAACAAGGGAAAATATCATTTCTTAGGCTTCCTTTTACAATCTATCCTACAATTTATAATTTATTTTAAAATCATTGTAAAGCACTTCCTGGCACTAAAACGCACTGTTACGTTTAAGGATAGCATAACTTTGGGCGTAATTTAAGGCACTTTCATATGCTTACAAAAATGTTTGGTGTATCTGGTGAAAGATCCCATAGTGCTGCTCAGAGACCTGCAGAACTTTCCTAGAAGATCCACAAAGTGATTAATTCTGGAAGATAGAACACTGTCTATTTTCTATTAAAACTTGCTCCTAGACGAGTGCCCGAGTACCACGAAGCGTCCCAATGGTCGTTGTTAATAATTAACTGACGATGCAGCTTACATCCCCAAACTCTAAACATTCAATATCTTTGGGCCATGCCAGCAAGGGGCAACTGCAAGAGCACACGCCGAAACCTTTCATTTCGGAATTCGTCATCCTTTGTCCTGAAGGCATTGTGCTTGATGAAGGAGTCCACATTGCTTTTACCAAAAACAAAAAGAAGACAAAACTAATCGTTCGTTCTCTGAATCCCAGTTGGTGGCTCGTTGCAGTAACAATTTTGCCACGTCAAGAGTCGCAAAACCGTCGCAATAATGTCGTGCACGTCTCGGGTGACATTTCATGTCCTATTTAGGCGTCAAACGGTACCCGGCGTGCCTCAAATTCTTTCATCTAACCGTGCCAACCGAGCCGGGATGATGGTTATGACAATCTCCATCTTTCGCAACCACGCTACGCAGTGGCAGCGACTTGCCGGCAAGGATTAATCTGTAACGACGCATATCTAGCGTCGATGGCACAACAGCACGTAGCATTCGTAGCAGCTTAGCCGTGGGGCCGTACGCACTGTTCATGGTTGACAATTCTTGCTCGTTGTCGTCCGGAAAAGCGGTCCTAGCACGGGATGCACGATGACGTTGAATTAATTCCTGGGAAAAAATCCTTGTCCTCCGGGGTTGTGGCCGCTTCATCAGATCGATAGAAGCGAAGATACCGTAGCGTCACATGCTTCGCCGTGCATATTTATCCATGCTTGACGATATAAGCCTCATGTGTGTGTGGTTGTGTGCGCCGTGTTAAGTAGCGAGCCTCCGCGCTTCCAATGTCCCGCTTTTAGCCACCATAAACCCCCAGAAATGCTCGCATCGTGTATGTGTGGTTTTCGCTTTCGAAGCGCATTTCCGCACCGAGCGAATCAGTGCTTTGACCCTTCACACACACGGGCGCGCGCGCGCTTGCCACGATGACGAAATGTATGCAAATCCATCTGTGGAAGGATTATTCCCTCACGGGCGAAGACTGTGTAATTCCTGCCGGCAGTTTGAAGGCGCTGGGGCACCGGAAACACCACCAATCCACCTATCGCTCACGGGGGCGCCCTGGCTCACCGTTTCGGGGCAACATCCTGCACGAATGGCACTGAACAAGACCCCGGTCGGTTCTACCGGGAGGCAGAATTTGGAACCGGGGGCGTAGTAAGCGTTCCGTTTACATCCGGATGAGACTGAGAGAAATGCTTCTTCTCCTGCACATCGCTTCCGATCTTCCCGTGACAATTCCTCGTCCACCCGCGCTCGACAGTGGTTCCCGTGTTGCCTGCTGGGGGGATATATCAAGCTTTAACGCAGCGAGTCACCTTTCACCCCGTTACCGCAAATGCACCCATGGGAAGAGGGGGTAGGTTTTGTCAAACGAGAAAATGGAATCGAGCTTTTTTGGTTTTCACTCATTCGGACATGGTTCCCAAAACTACTGCTTCTGGGGGGAAGTGGCTTCACGGCGTGAAGCGAACGGAAAACTGAACCGCCCGTGACGCCTAAATGTATGTGAGCCGGTTTTTTGGCAGCACAAATGGAAGCTAACTGTAGCCGCTGATGCCTTTTTATGGGATTTTTGGGGTGTGTGGCTGTGCTCAAGAGAAAGGGAGAGAGAGAGCCCAAGGTGGGAGTTAACTCACCGCGAACGTCACCATTTTCCGTGTGTGTGTCATTATTCAAAAGGCTTTTTACGGTAGAATTGCCTAACTTTAGGCGCTTCTCACTTTGAGCACACAGGGGACCTACCACCCAGGAGAAACTTTTTGTTATCTTTCCAGCTCGGCTTACACACGGCGATATGTTCCTGCCCGTGGAATGCCGACGGTGTTAGACATGTTTTGTGTGCCAACTGTCCACGGAATGCCATCCATCGCTCTCTCTTGGGGGAGGCGAATGTGTTGAAAAAACGGCCGGCGTTATCGTCGATAAGAATCTTCCCAATGGCGCTGGTAAATGTAATCCAACCGTCATGGGAGGTGTGGTGGCAGTGATTTACATATTTACTTAAAATATACACACATTCACACTTTTTCTCCCGAACAGCGCAAACGCTAGCCTCCTTCGGAGCTCTTACCTTCTCTCAGGGCATGTTGTAGCAAACCGGAGTAGACCATCACATGCTATTGATTTTTGGCCGATGAGAAAAGGCTCGGGGAATGGGAAAAAGCAAATGCCGTAGGTCCTGCTTTTGGGCAGGCAAGCCGAAGAGAGCCACGAAGCAAGTGTAGATGACAGTCCAAATATGCTAACAACGTTGCCTTTCTGGGTGGCCGCACACTGTACGTTATGATGACTTGAAAGTCAAATCATTTGGGAAATACTGTCTACCGTCGTGCAGAAAAGACGAATGTAAGCTTTTTATACACTCCCATTGGGTGCAGCGCGTTCAGCACGCTCCAGGAGGGTCACCCCGACCCGAAAGGCTTCATATTCATAAGCAAACGAACGGACCCTGTCGGATGGCGAAGTTGGTGAAAGGTCCTCGAACGTCCTCCAGCGAACGTCGCCCGTTGTGTTGGGGCTAGCCAATGGTTCATCGTCGATATGACGCTGGATATGGCCTCAAGTTCTCGACGTGAGCACGCATCAATAATTCCCGATGCTACATCGAAACACCCAACCAGTACAACAAGCGAAGGTAACGACTCTTTCGATCACACAATTGTAAGGAAGAAGCGCATGCAATCGGCCATCGATCCAAGTTTCCTCCTCTTTCCTGCCAGATGTGTGCCGGTATGTCGTCCACTAACGCGCGTGTTGTCTTCCCCGGGGTTGCCCGGGGTTTTTGCAATTTCCGGTCTACACCACACGTAAAAAGGGGACTTTCCCTGCTGCAGTGCTACAACCACAGTAGCTGGGCCTACGAAACAAGCTTTTGACTACGAAACCGGGCCAATTATTGTGCTAGCTAGATGGTAACGTGGGGAAAAAAAGCCCCAGACCCTGCGCACACTGGTTCCACACAACCGGTGGGCACGGTTGAGTGAATCGATTTTTAAGCACAAAACCACCGTGTCCCCTCCGGGTAGTTCAAACATTTTTCCTACACACCGGCAACGCACCGACAATGGCAGGGATTGCATATCCTTTTTGCAGACTGCAACGACCATGTGCCATAGCTAGCCGTACCGGGGAAGGCGCGAGGAAGGCAGCCCGCTCATTGATTATGGAGGCCAGCTGCTGCCGGACTGTCGACGAGGCATACTTTCTGCCCGACTGGGCCCCGATTTGTCGATTGGTTGCAATATAGAAAATATTCAAATGTTTCAGCCTTTTGTGAGCCTCCGCTGCCGTTGTGTGGCTGTGTGCATGTCATTGGACATTTTCAATTCAAGCCCATATACCGGGCGGGGGCGAGCGTTATTCATGGATTTCGAACGAATAAGCTACCACAACTCCCATCTTCCCAGCCCGTGTGCTGGGCCTTCGCGTCGGAAACGACGAACCATTTTTGATGTTTTGAAATCAATCAACCGGCATCGTGTCCGGATCTGTGAGGGGTGGGAAAACGCCCGTTTCCAGGGATAAGGTCACACGTCTGCCAACGGCTAACGGCCCACTGACCGCAGAGCGGACTGACGAAATGAAAGGTTTTCCCTTGAGCGGGTTTCTGGTGAATGAGTGCAGCAGCAAAGCCGAATGCTACTCTCGTCCACCAACAGGCAAACATTTGCACGCAAATTAATCGATAGAAATATCATTTGTTTGATAATATTGTTCTCAATGTACGCATATATGTATAAACATTGAAAAATATCTCTAAATTGGAATTATGCGTAATGCATTTTTATTTTAAACGACTAGAAAAGGGATATACCATAGCACCGCTAAAACCAGAACTTGAGTTCCAAACTTTAAAGATTTTCAATTTTGAAACACTACAAACATGTTTGAAGTTCAAGAATATTTCTTAAGATTTTTATGAAAATATTCCAAATAATTACAAATAGGACTGCAAAGGGTATAACTTGAGTCGTTTTTTGTAGCACTTTGAATTTATTTACTCGTTCAGATGACAGTGTTTGTTTCAGTTCTGTCTAATGAGTTAAAATACTGTTTTGACATATAAACATAATTTGAATGTTGCGATAAGGCGCATCTATAAATAAAATAACTGTAGGGTAAATGGCCTACTCCGTCTCTTGGACTGTATAGTGGGGAAGAAAAACTCCCGAGCAAAAGCCTTGAAAATGGCTGGCATCCCAATATAAGCCTCCGCTATGCTAACCGCGGAAATTATTGAAGAGGTCTTGCCATTCGCAGTGGAACTCGAATTTCCCAATAAGAGCAATGCTCGCCAAAACCTTTGAAGGAACTCTTAGTACTTTGCACTAGAATTCTAATCTGATTTAATGGCAATTTCTGGGGTGTTCTGATAAGTAGCCTACGTGCTCCGTTAGCTATAGATACATTTTCTTCTATAATTCTCATTAAGTATGCACTATTCCACCTGGACTTTAATTGAATGGGATTTCTGGTTAATGGGAAAATAGATGTAGTGCGTGTTGCCTATGTATGGGCCTTATTAATTTATTGCTTAACCTTAAGGGTTGTTAGGCCTATCTCAAAATCCAACAAGAACACTAGACATTATAAATTTAGTATTTTGATTCAAACTCTGAATCAAATAAGCCTGTACGTATTTTTTCTTAATAAAATGCCCAGCTACCATATCGCTAAAAACAACCCATGTACCTTCCATTCCAAAGCCCATAAAACCTTGCAGGAATAATGCATTGAACCTTACCAGTAGTAGTAGTAATAGACCAACTAACAAGCATGTGTCTTGTAAGTAGAAATGACTTCCAAACAATTGCATTCGTGCCACCTTCGGACGCCACCACACTATCTCGTGCGAAAACAATGGCCCTAAGCCTAATCAATTGAAATCATGCCTCAAAATGCGTATAAATTTATGCTCCACTAGCAGTACGAGCATCCCAATCTAGCTGCTGCAGATGAGCAAACATTGTTTCCAAATCCCAATCCGTCGTCTTCGAGATACGCTTACGGCTTGCTCAGCTCTCGGCTCGGTACGATGAAATTACATTTGCATTTGGCAATGGGCCCTCGTCTGCGTGTTCGCGTGCTGGATTGGTTGAAAACACCCCGTTGGAATATTGCACCGGACGGCCGGATGTGCAAATTCCTGCGCATCTTGCCTTCTCGGTGCGCTTCAATCAGCCCTTGCTGAGCGATAGGCAAGACAATCGGGTTACTACAAGTCGATTAGCTTTCGACCAGTCTGGCCCGAAAAGGGCGCTTCGTTGCAAGAACTGCTCGAAGGAAATCGACTACCATCACTGACGGACAATAGGAGCTGCTAGCCCAAGATCAAGAAGTGTGCCGTTTAAGCAGGTTGGTAGCATCCCGCAAAAGACGCACCGCCGTCGAGTGAGAACGCGTGGTATGGTAAAATTTTAATTAAATTTATCACATTCTACTCGACCGGCTGTGTTTGTTTGCATTTGCGACGGCCCAAGTGCGCCCAGGGAAGGCTTGGCAGGCTTAAGCAGGGGGCAACCGTGCTGTTGAGCGAGTTTATGGTTGGTGTCGACACAACCATCTCAACGACCGGACGGACAGACATCCGAACGCGCTCAGCATCCGTGTCAGGGAGCGGACACGGACACGAGCGGACACGATTATAAATTGTACCACAACAAGGAGCAAGGCCATCCGTCGTCCCGAACGCCGTAAGTGTACATCTTCCTTACTGCGAGGAAGGAAAACGGGTACCACACGTGCACAACCCGTTCATTGTGGTTGACCGATTTGCTTCCGGGTTTTCCAACCGGTGAATGCTCTTTCGTTTCCTCGGTGTTGCTCCCGTCGAGAGATGTGGGGGGCAACGGAACGGAAGTCAAGCATGAAGATGTATGCCTGTCCGTACAGCACAACCTTTGGAGCGAACCTCCTCCCCGATGAAGCGACTGTGCAGAGAAGTGGCTCCATTTAACGAGTCGATTGGAATGATTAAGTTAATTCTGGTTTACCATTGTGTATGTGGGGCCTTAAAAACGAGGCGGCACGGTTCGCCTCTGGCTGCGTGATTGTTCGTTGCTCACGTTTCGCATAAGGATGTAATTCGAAAGCGATTAGTTCGCTATGTAATGAGTTGGGGCAGTGAAAATTGTATTTAAGTTCATCGCAATCGATACGGGAGCAAAATGAATTACAATTTCTCTTCAACGAATAGGGTAATTTGAAAATTGTAAATAAATCACGGCTGTTTATGACCTAGGTCGAGTGCCAGCGTTGCATTTATGATCTATTATTATACGCGAAAGCAGCCCATGCAAACACCGAGGTAAATAATACTTTAATAGAAGTTCTTAATATGTTCTATGGATGAAGGATATTCTATTTTATTTTGGCTTTAAAGTTATTTAATTTGCCATAAATCGCTACATTTCGATAGCTTAACGCTTTTATAACAGTTTCGTTTGCGCTGGTTCAGTAAATTAGCTGTCCTATTCATACATTACGATATTGTTATTTAAATGTTTTAAGATCTTCCAACGACTAATATTTCTCTGAAATTTGTTTCAAACTAAATCATACGCAAATTCAAACCACAAAAAAACCAAGTCGTATTACACAGTTTTCCAAGTCACTTTCGAATGTGAATGAATAATTATTCATCGCTTCCAAGATGTTTTTCAACAGCTGTCAAATGGTTTATTTGCTTCAAAATGAAATTTCAGTTTTAACACATGATTTTCAACACATAACAAAGAACTATCAAACTCAACTGTCTAGCTTGAGTCGTGTTGAAAATCATGCTGAAGAAATTAAAAATAATTGTGATGGAAATGAAATGTCAGATTGATGTGAAATTAATATGTTGCACGCGGTTAATAACAATGTTTACATTCGAAAGTGACTGGAGTGATTCTCAGTTAAAAACTCATAATTAACAAAACATGAAACATCCGGAATCTTTCGAAGAGAAATTCATAGCAAATGTGCACTTTTCTCACAAATTTAACCTTCTCAGTTAGCGGTCACCAACTTACAACATATGAGGTAACTTCTAAACTGGCGCCTAAAGCATCTTAATTTTGTACACAAGCTTTGTACTAAGTCATCTTTTTGGTCTTTTTAAAAGTAGTAGTATCTACTTTAAAGCAAAAATACTTATTGAAATAAAAATATTAAAATATTTTCTTCCCTGATGTACATCATTCCCATTGGAAACATCTTTCTAACCTTAAAAAAAGCTTAATTTTAGTTTTTAATTGCATTTAATTGAATTGAAATTTTTAAATTGATTAAAATGGCGGGAAAATTTGCAACGAACACTAAATGCGTGTTATTTTGATACCAAAAATTAAAAATAATTAATTATAAAACGAGTAAATGCACCTCTAGGTTGTTTTTATCATGTTACATAGTTCAGCCGTATATCGTGTATCGTGTAACTAGTCTCACATAATTATTTCATCCTTGAAAAATCGTTCTCACTGCGGTGAGCCGGAGTAACCGATAGCGAACCAGGCGAACACTCCAGCCGGATTGTAATTTAGCCCTTGGCATGAAGAAACAGATAACGCAACTTCAAATTAGACCGCTCCTCGTACGTGTCTTGAGTGAGCGACGACGAGCTCTCGGGAAACTGTACACGTGTATGTGTGTGTGTGTCTGCGAGTTTCCGCAACTTATCACGAAGCAACAACGCAAAAAAGCTCATTCTAAGTAGGTAGCCATGTGGTGGCATGGCCGCAAGGATACGTGTGTGTGTGCCCTTTTTTTAGCTTTTTATCTCTCATCCCACCAACCTGCTCGCAGAAGTCAAAGTCAGCTAACGGTAACGGTTCTGCTAATGGAGCTGTTTATTAGCTTCGGTAGCACGGTAAGAGAGATTCGCCTGGCCTGTAAGTGTAAACGTATGTACCCGGCGTACAGTACAGTACAGTAGTACACCCGGGGCCCGGCCGGTCCGTCGCTTGTGGTCGCTGACGAGTAAATAAAACTTTCTTTGTCTTTGCACTTTCCTCGCAGACGCTGGCGGCCGCCTCAACCTAATAACACCTGCAACCTCGTAAGTGGAAGGACTTTAACAAGCTTCGAGCAAATTACCCGGCTCCGGAACTGGGCAGAATGGAACAGCGCAAAACGGAAGACGGCGGGAGGTACAAAACGGGGGCAGGTAAAAAGCACCACTCCTCAAAGCTAATTTCAGGAACACTCATTTATACACACACACACACATCCATACAAACCTGAAGCTGTTTCCGGCTTTCTTCCGAACAGTTGAACCGTGCTGAGCGGGAGCAAAAATGGGAAAAATGGTGGAAGGAAAAATCGAGCCGGGATAAGAATCGCTCGAACAAGCCCCGGAAAGGAAGTGTACCTGGCCTTACCGAGGAGTGGCAATAATAATGCCAAGGTCATTGGCCGACCGATCTGAACCCATGCCAAGGAGGAAAGGTAATTGTGTAAGAACTTTCCCAGGCATGCTTTTCCACCTCTCTCTCTCTCTCGTTCCGACTTCCGACAGGGAGCAGAGTTCCACGTTGGCTTTTTACCTAGCCCCCCTTACGATCAGGGGATTTTTTTAGCTTCTCACCATGTATGTATGTGGTAACATAAGTGTTTGAAAAATCTCTACACCATTAGGCGAAATAATATTGCATCGCTCTCTCTGTTTGCTTTTGTTTAACACATTCAGCCCGGCCCGGGAGTTGCTTCAGCAGGGCGCGCGTGGTGTGCACTAAAAAATGTTAAAAAGTTTGTTACGGGTGCACATTTTCGGTAGGGGCAAAATGGGATTGACTAGGGGGCAAGCGATGGTTTTGAATGGGATGTGAATTTTCCCCCTCCCTATCTCTCTCCTCCTTCCCTCTGCTTACGGGGGTTGCAAAAGTTGGATAATAATCAAAACTGAAAGTTTATCACGTCACGGGAAGAATGCCAGGAATGCTACTAAAAAGGTACACCAAACGGCAAAGTTCATCCACTGGCAGGTACTGTGATTTTTTGGTTTTGTAGTCGGACGTTTCACCCTACTTTCCAACGCAAGATTACGAGAAGTTAAATATAGACGTTGTTAAAAATTAGGTTATTTAAAACAAGAAGGAAAAAAACAACTGGGGAAGGCAATTCGGTGTGGAACAGCAGTGAGTTTCGTTTATTGGGATGCACGGAACTTTCCATTGGATTAGATTGGTGGGTAGATAAAATCTGTACTTTAATCCATTCTATGTTGTCAGAACTAACTTTTAGCACAATCAGTTAGTACAGTTTATGGTGCATGTAAATAATTGTGCCTTTTCTTACCTCAACTCACCAAAAATTAACCTTAAACTAATGAAGGCGCATTTAACTGAGCAGCTTTCCACTGGCTTTGTTTGAAAATGAGTTTTTCATTATTTGGATGTTAGTTTAAGCACGAAGAAAATAAAAATATCTATTCTAGTGTAAGTATGGCTTATAATTTACAATTAATTGTATCCCATTACCTTCGTCCTTTTATCCTGTCAAATGCTTGCCTAGGTTGTTGACACACTAATGCTTGCAAATATGCATTGAAAGAATATGTTTAACATTATTAATGCATCACTATTGCTGTCCTGTTACACTTGTCATTACTTTCATAGCTCGTAAATCTTTGATTTAGACAAGGAAATCGATTTTACCAAGATTAAGTAGCGACCAACCACACTCACTGGAAGGCACTGCTCAATTCTTAATCGACAGCAATGATCTCGCTCCGCTGGTGCAGTGAGGTGCTCCGATCGTACCAAGCAAACGAATCTAGACACACAGAATTGATTGTACCACCACCATCACGAGTGTGAAGGTGAAATGAATAAAATATCGACCGATGCTTCATTTTCTGGTTCCAATTCCGATCAAACATCTTGATGACGCCCGTTAGCATTTCCTTTTCCAGCGCAGGTCATAAAAATGGATGTTGTCTTCTGCCTTCTATTTTATCACCACATCGATCAGGAACCATCCTTAGGAAGAAATTCCACGACACAAAAAAAAACTGGTGCGGCCGGAGCGAACTTCATCAACGATTGATTGCAGCTCGTAAGTGCTTAGGCGTCGGTTTTGAACTGCTCGCTGAAAGAACGCTGAAACACACCGTCGCTTCCAATCTCGTTTTTGTCATTATACTCGCAGCTTACCGCTTTTCACAATTGTCGGGGTATTTCTTTTTTTAGCTTCATTTGTTTTTCAAACCTGAGACAAAGCACCAGAGCACTTGCTTTTTGCTTCCACTTCTAGCGAGGTATTGTTCTGTCAGCACCATTAATTTATGCTGAGTGCGGTTGATTGTTCGTCGAAGAAAAAAATGGGTTTAATCGCACTAAGTTCCTCACCGTACGAGTTTGGCATTTACATTAGTACAGGTGTTGAAGATGAAACAATGTATTCTATAACATAAGGATTGGCGTTTCGAATAAAGTGCTATCAGCTTTAATGTAAATTCTCCGCACAATCACTACCGTTGCCAAGTGAAAGGCTTGTTAAAAAATTGCTATAAACCAAACATTGCCAAATGCAGGCGCATCAAATTACCCTATCATCAGTGACGCCCTTTCTGAGATGATATACCCTTGCCAAGGCCATGGAGACAAAATGGACATCCTTCCAATTGGGTCCCGCAATAAAACAGATAGCTAGGCAAATCCATCTTTTACACACCGAAAACAAAACTACCGCCAACCACTATCCGCCCGGTCCGTTTCCGTGCCAGACGCACATCAACATTAACCTCTCTTGCGTCTCTTTATGTCGTATCCACCTGCTAAAAAGGATAGGGCAAACGAGGACGTACGAGCCAGCGAGGGTTGGCTATATTAGTAGCAATATTTGTCCATTTCACTAACAAATTGTGTTTATTTTCCTCCGGAGAGTTAACTCGCCCAATAAACGAGTAAAAACAACCCATAGCCGCCGCAAAGCAGGCAAGCAAACCCTCCCACCCAAACGGGTGCCCTCAGAACGACGGCTAAGTACGTCGTTAGCCGTGGTATAAGCGGTGGCGGGCTGTTGTTTTTTTGGAGGTATTTTACCTGTTGTTGTTGTAATTTGATTCGATCGCATTTATATTAATACCGGCAGAGGCAGTAGGCGCTGTAGAAGCAAAGCCCTCAGCAACAAAATCTAGCTGGCACACACAGCCACTCACACGCACCTGCTTCAAGTTACAGTCCATGGTGATGCGCCCGGTGGTTGCTTCGTTGGAGCCAGAAGTTGGAGCAGGCGAGGAAAACACGTGTCCCAGGTAACGCAGAGAACGACGACAACGTCTTCTGCCGTCGTCTGAGTTATTGGGCGAACGTAACCACCGAAGGAATGCAACAAGATATCTTTGATTTGGCACTATCTGATGGCCTATTTGCTCACGCTTCCTTTTGATGCCGTGGCGGTACCCATGTCTGTTATTGCCAACCCGCTTGGAACAATGGGAGCTCGCGAGCAACAGACGTCTCGGAGCCTACGAGTTGCTTTTATTTGTTCCACACGGAACAAGCAACAGCAAAAAAAAACCCTCCCAGTGGAAACCGTGGAAAATGAGACTCTCCTCTTTCGGTACATTCTCGTGACATTTGGCAATCGTTCTCGTTGGCAGTTTTGTGACTGTGGTGAACAAACATCCAGCGGCACAGTTCCAATCCCAAACAATACCAGACAGATAGCGTGGTAGGGAGGGTTGGTTGGCTCTGCACGATGATACTGCCAACCAGACCGCCGACACAATTCGGAGCAAATTACGAAAACCTACCAATCAACTGGGGGTGAAAAAAGAAGGTTGATTTAGATTACGCGCGGCTTCGTAAGCGAGGTATAACGAGGGAATGTAGACACGAGGACGACTGCCCGATGCCCTATGCAGCGGTACGCAGGTGAACGAAAGGCTAACGAATAAATTAGATCAAATTACGAGGTTTGCCGTTTATGGAGGGATTTTGGTTTTTGGGACAGCGAACACAATCCGTGATTAGCGATATGGGTGCTTTCCGATGAACGATTGTGATTATTTTAAGTGGTGCATTTTTGCTGCCGAAATTGCTCGCGTGCGACGGGAAAAGTACGGACAAAATTGTCCACAAAGCTTAATGTTTAAGTTTACTTTTCATCGTGCGCCTAAATGTATGCCAAAAAGAGAAAAAAGATAAATTTAACCAGAATTTAACATTTTTTCCGATAGCAAGGACGTGTATTGCTTAAACAAAAAAAACCCTTTACACAGATAACAAATTCCGCTTAAGTCCTCTTTATTGTGCCACAAATATCCTCGAAACACACTAAAAGTAGCAACCGAAAAAAAAACCGCTATCAAGTGCTCATATCATTAGTCTCCGATGTATGGCGTAATGCATACATTCCGGCGTTGTTAGTTGCTAGTATCCCTACGCTACTGACCCGTACACGAAGCGTTTCATTTTCTGCTTCAGTCCACTGCAAACAGTGCCAGCATATGTAATCCATTGCTCTCCCTTCCCTCAACTGCACCATGTACTCTCGCAGAAGCTATCATTATTTATCCACCGCGCGACATGTGGCGTTGGCTATAGTTTCCCCCGAATCCGACTAAGAGAAGCAGCAAACCCAACTGCAGTGACAGTGGCTTCACCATTGTCGCTAACTATTGCCTTCCACTAAGGTTAGCAAATGTGCAGCTCTCGCTCGCTCGTGCTGCTTCAGCGCGGTATGATTGCCACCATTGCATCGCCATTATGCTCCTCCGTCCAGGGACATGCAGCTCCCGGGAGGGGTGAGGTATAAAAAGCTTCCGCAAAAAAAAAAACAAGCCACAATGAACAGACCATTCCGAGAAGAACAAAACAACAACCCAAAACCAGACACAAGGCAACAGAGGCTCGAATATTTAGGAACAGTGTGAGCACCCAGCCCTAGCCCTAGTAAACGCTTCTGGGAGTAAGCGTGATGATGGAAGCGTTCCGGAGAAACCCTGTGGCGGGTATAATTTATGTCTGACAGTAGCGTAGCCCTTACCAACGAGCTGCCTTCGCTTCCACAGCACTGGCAAAAGCACTGGTCAGTGCACACGTATGGTTTTTTCGTACAGAAAAAAAATGGCGAGCTGTAATCTACTTGAGCTACTCGAACGTAAGGGAAATTTCTACCGAAACTGTGTGCTAAAACTATGGCAAACACAGAGCGAATATGAGCGGAAAGAAGCAGTAGTCCGACGCTGCTTCCATATAAATATGTTGTCGTCGGCTTATACGCGAAGCCTTTTGGCCAGCCTCGGACTCGGCGGCTCCATTTTCCACCGCACGGTGGTGTAAACGGTGCTGTAGCTGTAAAAAGTAAATAAATTACAAAATAATGATTGTAATTACCATGCAAGAAAATGAGCCCGGTGATAAAAGATAGGCGGGAACGCGCCGGATACCGGTACGGCGCACAGGACAGAGGCGCAAAAAACACGCTCACCAACGACGGTCAGCAGAACTGTGTCGGTAGGTTTCATCTAGCATCTAGGCGCTCTTAAGCCACTCCGGTGGTGCAACTAATAAGCGACAGTTAGAAGGTTGAACGGGCTTGCGGAAGGTAGGAAAGCGCCGGAGACGTTAATTTTATTAAAATGCATTCATGGTAGTGTGCAATACCTGGACAGGATTGCATACCTCTTATTTTTTTGTTTCTATTTTGTGCGATAAGTGTAAGTATTTTGATATGAGCTTATCGTATGTAATTTCAAATATAGCAGTTTTTGTACCGATATTAAAAAAAAACAATTTAAAAATAAAATGAATAACATTCATACCATTAATAACTGAGTATATCTCAATTTATTCACGATCATACAACGCCTAAATGACGGCAATTCATGTCAATCAATGCAGCAATTACTATCAAGACGCCTAAATGTATGTTATGTATTGTGCAATATTATCTTTTTTGAGTGTTTCAACTCAATTATCTGTAAGCTTGTACGTTTGGAATAAATTTTGATTAAAAATCGATTATTGTTTCTGACTCAAGTCCAACCATAACATTTTTAGATGAAGCCATTATATTCACATTGAAATTAGTGCCCTTCGGGTGAATCTATTCACTATCATGCTTTTCTTATTTGTCTTCTTTCCAATCAATAATCCAATAAGCCTCAAGTACAGTTTTTGATAAAAATCACACATCCTACAGCATTTCCCAGTGCGGCTTAATGAATGCCCAAAGCCCCGCCCTCTGCAATCGAACTCCCACAAATTCCCTTCCTTTCACTCTTCATGAGGGAATACCAATCGAAGCTTTCAGCCCGCATTACAAACTTGTGCACATACCTAAGAGCCTTGGGACGGTTCACGTGAAGAAGAATGAATTATTCATTCCGGCGAAGTGCGTCGGTTGCGCCCGAAACGAAGTAGCTAGCAATAAAAATTTGCATTTTATGCATACGATTGAAGGTACGGCATGGGTTTGTATGTGTGTGTGTGTGCATGCATGATTGGAAGAAAATATTCAAATTTGGCAAACATCGCCTCGAGTGTCTCTGGAGCTGCTGTGAGCACCTGACTTTGCGGGCGCGAAGGAGCAGGAATCGATAACGATTGAGCACTTTACAATGTAACAGCGTTTTCTCTCTACTCCGGTGAGATAGGATATTTTAAGATAGTAAGAATGTGTTAGAGTACATTGTAAACGCAATTATACGAACTCTCGATCTCATTGCGTCACCCCTAACCCAAAATAATCGAACAACTTTGCCCCACCACTGCTTGCAAAACGAACTAGCCAACCGTAAATGATACGATGATATTGTTCTTAAATTTAGAGTCTGTTGCGCTTAAGTAGCGCCATCTGTCGTTAGGTTTGCCATAGCCTTGGCACAAAATGGGCAAGAAAAACTGAAACGATGCCAACGACAAAAAAATAAAGGAACAGATAAAGCTCTATAGTGTTCCGAACGGAACGAGTATTAACTTTCCGCCAGATTAGATATGCAAACTGCTGATGAACAATCTGGTTTCGCACTCACCGAATAGCCGCCAGCAGTTTGGCGATAATTTTTGAGCAGAAAATCGGTGACCAGCCCTGATGGAATCTTTTGGATCAAATGCCATTTTTTCGTTCTTAAGAATATTAGCTTGGAAGTAAAGTGAGAGCGTTCGACACCTTAAGTTGTAGCCCGAACGATTTTTATGCTTCTCTACTGCAAGAGAACGGCAATTGCCTTGTTTTGAACGTTCCGAGGATGTTTTATATCAAGCTATTATTAGCTTTGGATGAAATGGACTATATCACGATCTAAACACTGATCATTGCAGTCAAACGAATTGTACAGCTTTTTTTCACTCTCGTTAAATCACGAGTTCGGCACAGAAAAACAAAAATTAAACTTCGTTTGCCATGATTACATCAATCTCTTGAAGCTCCCTCGAAGTGTTAATAAACAGCCCTTCATACACACTGCCTCTCCCTACAAGAACGAACACTCTCACAGCTGATCAATCTTAGAGGCGAATAGAGCTACGGAACATCACCGATGAAAGTGATACTGGCTTGACCGCTGTTAATCACTCACAATCAGACGAAATATTGCTCATAAATGTAGTTCAGGCGTTGCACAACCAGCGCCGGCTTACGACCGAGCATATTATCGACTTTTATATCCCAGCCGAAGACCCCACCCGCCCCACCTACCCACCCTTGAGTGTCGTAAATTATGAGCAATAATTAATGTCAATAGCAATTATGAACCGACGCTGAAATTGATGGAGATCCGCCAGAACCGACCCGGGAACCAAGACTTTCCTCGGCCTGGTGACCATACACAGCTCCCCGCCCGGTTTGGTGAAGTGTGGCGCAATAAATTTCACCGAAAACAAGCAAAACAATCATTTACTACTAGCCGCATGTAATCCATTCCTAAGGTTGCCGACACTAAAACTGGAGCGGCCGGTGGAATGATTATTTTGATGAGCTCTGGGCAGATTGGACATTGCACTCTGACAGCTCTTCCCTGAGGGAGATGGAGGCCCGGGTGTGTATGTGGGAGTGTATGGAAATTTGATGCTACCACCATGCTGACGGTTGGTACGTGAATGAACATTCCACATACAAATACATACACTCCAACACTACTGGACATGGTCCACGAACGACAGCGCGGGCGTTGATTTATCTTCCCTCTCTGACCTGGGCGTCGTGAGTGGTCAAAGATTGGGTACCAGCACCCTAAACAACATCACTCGATTGGGAATAATTTATGAACTGGAGGAACGGGAGGAGTCGAGAAACGTTTAAGATGCTTTTAAAAATCAAGAAATATGAAAATCATTTCAACACGGCATGAGAGTGTAATTTCATTCATGATGTGAAGACATCTCTTGTGCGGATATTAGATATAGCATTCAAAGTGCCATTTTTAAGCCCTTAAACCAGAGATTAACAATAAACAAAACACTCCGTTAAGCTTTCGTCGTAGTTTGCAAGCAAGAAATGGTTTCCTCCCAAGGGTTATAAATAGTTTTCCCGCGACTAAATTGAAACTGATTTGCAGTTAATTTGATCAGCAAAGTGGAAAATTAAATCACAAAACTTTCACACACGTCCACCAACTTCAAGTTGCCATGTGTGGGGAAAAGTTTATTTCTATGACAGATCCTGTGACAGAGATTACCTATGACGCAAAACCCACACAAGTGGAGGGGAAAAAGAATGGGAGAATATTTTAAAATACAATTCCAAGCAATGTTGTGCTCCAACGTTACTCGAGCTCGAGCTGTTAAATGGTACTAATGTCTGTCAGCCGACGCCAGACGACAACTAGCTCTTTTGGGGCGTAGACACAACTCGATTTAGGGAACAATTGAATTTCAAGAAAATCCCTTACCCTTCCAGCTTGGGTAAGTTTTCACATATTCCTATACAGAGTACTCTTTAACTTGTTTAGCCATTCCGTGAAGAGCAAAACTTTCCCTTTAAACTTGCTTTACGACGCCAGTGAGCACTTTCATCGTTCTCGCCAACGCCCCCAGCCGCTTTGCACCGTTTGATCTAATGCCCTTTAATGCCCGGTTAAAGTTGGATCGAACGAATTCGTATGAATTATACCGCGGGCAACATCAAATGCAAACAGTAATGAGCGAATGAATTGGGTCACAAATGGCTGCTAAATGCCATTACCAGTCAGAACCTTTTTGGTCCTAGCGGGCTAGCGGGTGGGGAGGGGGGGTCAAAAGTTTTGCTACCAGACATAAAAAAAAACATTAAAAAAAAAACATTCACAAAAGGAATTAAATGCGGTAGCAAGTTTTCTTGTGAAGTATTTCGTTTATTTTTGCTCCTCCTTTCCAATTCGGCTCAGACGCTCCGACGCTGGTATATTGGTTCGTCCATTCGGTACCATAAATAACGATACGAAGCTGATAGCAGTAAAACAAGCGCCCATGAGTTATGAATAAAAAATGCAAATTCATCTTCCACTTTGGTGTTCAAGAATTGAAAGGACTGAGAAAAACAAAAGGAAAACTTCAGCAGTCAAGATCGCGCAATGAAAGCTCCCAAACTTAATGACAGCCATTCGGTCTTGATTGTCGTTTTTTTCTTCTCTCTCCTACAGAGAGAGTTTCAAGAACCTTTCAACAAGCAGAAACTATCCCTATCTCACTGTCCTTATCTTTCACCGATTGTGCAAAAGTAGTAAAAGTAGTAAAATTCCCTCTTTTTATAACAAAACCACACGACACGACTGAGTGTAAGAATTGTTTTAATTATTTGTCAGTTGCAGCAGCAGGCTTACCAGGAGCGGATGGAAAAAAGAAACGGAAAACACCGTCGCCCCGACGATGGGAAACTTTTGCCTGATTTTTAGGGTGAAAATTAATTTACCACGAGGCAGCAGAGCATTCCGGGTACGTCGAAGAAGCATCCGTCTGGGAATAAGCATTAAGACGTTGCTGCGGCAGTTTCTGGTACCAAACTTTAGCGACCAGCCGTGATTGCGAAGGCGTGGGAAAGCTATCTTGCTTCGAATGGATAGAAAAGTTCGCTATCTTTGGAAATAGGAAAATAGCGGGAAGGCAGAACAAGCAGGATATGCAAAAATGGAAGATAAATCTCCATACAAGCAGGTCGGGAAACGTCTCTAATGTTTCCAATATTTTCAGCAAGCAGCGAGCAATATATTATGTGGAATCATTGGAAAAGCAACCTGATGAATTTATGATTAATTTCAAGTTCTCCAAATAGAGAACAAGATCTTGAAGAAGAATGGATGGAATAGAAAAAAATCATAGAATGAGTTTCAAATGCTAATGTTCCAAAATTCGTCATTACAGCTCTAGTTCAAAAAGTTCCGTGGTCTCTATCATCTAAATATTTCAATTTTTCGCGTTGAAAACCTCAAAATCACATCAGTCGCAAGTTTCCGCAACGTCTACAACGGCATCAATAACGATCAATATCACTTTCAAGACTACAGGCTTTCAAGACCCTGGATGCTACCCTGGGACGGTCCATTCTGAGCTTGAACCCATGACGGGCATGTTAGAAAGTCGTTGGAGTTGACAACTGTACCACGGAACCGCTCCATCAACTGCACACTAAGCAAACAAATAAAACGTCCACCTACCTTCATTGTCGATCGTGAAGATGCCGAGCCCATCGCCACCCTTGATCGAGTACGTGACGCGCGAGTCCGGCCCGGGCAGATCGGCATCCTTCGCCAGTACCTGCATCACCTGCGCACCGGGCGGCTTGTTCTCCGCGATCGCACCCGTCAGCACGTAGTCCTCAAACTGAGGCGCGAACCGATTCTCGTTCACATCGATCACCTCCACTATCACCGACGTTTCCGACGACAGGGACGGTGTGCCCCGGTCGATCGCTTTCACGATCAAACTGTGCACCTGCCGCTCCTCAAAGTCGAGCATCCGCGCGGTCCGTATCGTGCCCGACTGCTTGTCGATCCGGAACGATCCCTCCCCGTCACCGTTCTCGCCGAAGCTGTACACAATCTCACTGCTCGTACCGCTGTCGAGATCGATCGCGGACACTACCGTCACTACCGTGCCGCGCGGTACATCCTCCCGTATGCGCACCGTCAGGTCCTGCACCGCAAACTCGGGCGCATTATCGTTAATGTCGTCGACGGTTACGCGCACCAGCGCGTCCGAGTACAGGGCCGGCGTGTTCTGATCGCCACCCCCATCCGTGGCGCGTATCTTCAGCTCGTACACCTCCTGCCGTTCGCGATCGAGCGGCGCCACCACGGTCAGCACGCCCGTCTCCGGATCCACCCGGAAGTCTTTCGTGTCCGTCACCAGGCTGTACGTTATCTTGGCATTCTGGCCCAGGTCCGCATCCGTTGCCTTCACGCGAAAGATGATCGTCCCGTTGATGGCGTTCTCCGTCACGCGGAAGCTCGCGAGCGACTTCTCGAACTTCGGCACATTGTCGTTCTCGTCCAGGATGGTGAGGGGCAGAATTTTGGAGATGGATTTCTGGGGCTTGCCGAGATCGTACACCGTGATGTTGAGCAGATACTCGTCCTGCCGCTCGCGGTCCAGATAGCCGATGATCTTCAGCTCCCCGTTGTCTGGGTCGAGCCGAAACACGGAGTCGTCGTCCCCGCCGGAGATGCCAAACACGAGCTTCCCATTGTAGCCAAGGTCTCGATCGCGCGCCTTAATCCAAGTAATGGTCGTACCAAGCGGTACCGACTCATTGATCTTAACCTCCAGCGGCAGATCTACAAACTCTGGTGCGTGCACATTCTCCCCGTACCGACTAGGCATCATGGCGAAGTCATCGGCGGCTCCCCCACTTGCACCTGCCTCCCGACCGGGCATATTGTTCCGCTCGGCTGCGGCCATAATTTCCGTCAACCGTTGAGCGACACCCGTCTCCCGACACTCGAACGTAGCGCCGTCTTCCGCCTTCAGGTTTGCGCCCAGGTTCCTCCGGTTGCGCACCAAACTGATCTGAATGCGTGCCGTATCGGCAAAGTGTGTCCCATCCGTGGCGGTGACGTTCAGCTCACGCTGTTCCACACCGACATCGTTCAGATCGCACCCGACCGAGATGATGCCCGTCACCGAGTCGAGATTGAAGCAACCGTCCTCAAACCCGGACAGCAACCGGTACGTCACCACGCTGCCATAGTCAAAGTCGAGCGCCGACAGCGTGAAGATCTCCGTCCCGATCGGTGTGTAGCGCGGTATCCTTCCGAGACAGTCGATCCGCTCGAACTGTGGCCGGTTGTCGTTCACGTCGCGCAGCTTAATCACGAGCTGCATCTCCGTCTGCCGCCGGTAGGGAAGGCCCCAGTCGGATGCGCGCACCCGCAGCACATACTCGCGCCGCATGCTCTCGTAGTCGAGCAGCTTCGAGGTGCGCACCGTCCCGGAGAAATGATCAATATCGAACGGCACATCGTTCAGGTTAGCGATGCTGTACGAGATGTACGCATTCTCGCCCAGATCTTTATCCCTCGCCGTCACCTTCGTCACCGAGGTGCCGGCAGGTTCATTTTCATCCACATAAATCGTTAAATTAGCCGTCTCAAAGATCGGATCGTTATCGTTCGTGTCCTGCACGTTGATTTTCACCTTCGCCGAGGACTGCTTGCGCGTGCCCGGGTTGCCCTGATCGATGGCCGACACGGTGAGCGTGTAGAACGCCTTCAGCTCCGCATCCAGCGGCACGGCCGTGTACAGCATACCCGTTTCCGGGTTCACCCGAAACTCGCCCCCCTCATTGCCGCCGACAATCTCCAGGAACACCTTTGCGTTCTTGCCCTCGTCCCGATCCGTCACCTTCAGCCGTATGACGGGCGTGTTGGGGGGTGACGTTTCCGGCACCGAGACTTCGTAAATTTCACGATTAAACACGGGCGCATTATCGTTGATGTCGGCGAGCCGGACCGGTGTCACGAGGTAGCTCTGCTTCGGCGGCACACCCCGATCGACGGCCCGCAGCGTTAGGTTGTAGCCGGCGGGGGCTGTTTCCCGATCCAGCAACCGGTGCACCTCGATCACATACTCCCCCGGCCGGTCGGTCGGCTTGATGCGGAAGTGCCCATCCGGATCGCCGTCCACAATGTCCAGGCTCTTGATCTGCCCGTGCACACCCTTATCCTTGTCCGTGACGCGCACGATGCCGAAGATGTTTGTGTTGGAGTTTTCCAGTATGTCCGGCAGCGCCTGTACGTAAATATCCGGCGCGAACAGATTCACCTAGAGAGAGAGAAAGAGAGGGAGAGAAAGAAAAAAACGGAAAGCGTTTAATGTACAGTCGGGTTACGCAAACATCACGCGCAGAGGTGCTGGAATCGTTTGATTAAACTCGCACGTAACACACGGGATGTAAAATCCCATTAAACGGTTCAATGGAATGGGTTAATGGCGAACGGGGGAAGTGAGCTGACGGTAATAAAGCATTTTTACGACCTCGTACTACGGACGGTTATGATTTTATTTCCACCCGGTTCAATCATTCCGCGGCAACAGATTTTAGATTCGTTTTTGATGGCACGGCACAGAAACGGCTGGAACTGAGGATGTTGTATCGGAGTAGCGGATGGTAGTGTTTGTGATGCAGTTTCCCATTGCCTGCTTTGTTGTTTGGAAGCTGGAAAACATTTATGCTCACAAAAAACGAGAAACAACAACAACATCCTGTTTCCTATTCTGATCCACGCAATGATCCCGCTTCGGGAGCGGCAGCCACGAACAATATTCTACGTACGCCATCAAACCTAGTCGACCGTAGGCCATAAAAATCAATTTATTGTGCAATTTTGCTTTTGCAAATGCAAATTCTTTGCAACCCCCGTCGTTCCGCCACCATAGCCGAGAGTTCCGAAAATGTTTTCCCCACCCGCCCCCAGATAGTTGTTACTGACATGCCAGGACATCCCGCATGTACCAAAGGGCATGACAAAACCACATCAAACTCGATATTTGAAAGGATAACACCGCTGGGAGAGTTCCTGCAGAATCCACCACATAAAGGAGGAAAAAAAATCCCCCGTCCGATTGGCAGGCTCTTCTTATCCTTCCCAATGAACGTTTCTGGATCTAGCGTTGTGCTCTCTGCAGCGCACTCGCAGGTCTGATATGACTCCGGCTAATGTTAGTCCTGCTATTGCGGCTCCTGCTGTATCGGAACCACTAGTTCTACACAGATATAAGGAGTCGGAGTCGTCCAGAGTCGTCCGGAGTCGTCCGAAGTCGTCCGGAGACGGCCGAAGTAGTCCGGAGTAGTTCGGAGTTGCCCGGAGACGACCAGATTGGTCCTTAGTCATATGGAATAATCCGGAATCATCCGGAGTCCGAGGTTGGAGTCATACAGAGTCACTCGAAGTCCGGTCAATTCTGTACTACTCCAACTCTGGACGACTCCGAATGACTCCGAATGACTCCTGACGACGCCGAGCGATTCCAGACGGCTCTAGACGATGCTAAACTGTTCGATTCCAAAGATTTCGGAGTTCGGAGTCGGTCGGATTCGTCTGGAGATGACTCCAATGAATGAAACGAGTCCTGTCAATTCCGAACTACCCCGACTCTTGACGACACCCATTCCCGACGACTCCGGTTGACTCCGCCTAACTCCGGACAACTCCGGGCGATTTCGGATGGCTCCAGACGTTTCCAAACTACCTCGGATAATGCTGTACGTACCATCCTTCCTGAGTCGATTCCAAAGTTTTCAAAGTCTGATCGGAGTCGACTCCGTATTTTTGCCAACTTTACCCATCACTATTTGGTGCCGTTCTCGTTGAGTGTCACCAAAATGTAAAATTCGCATACAAACGGGCACTGGCATCAGCGAAAAAATCTCTAACCATCACAAACTAGTGCGCCGCCCGCAGGATACTGGGCTGAAATGCAATGATGGCATCGGAGCGATACGAAAAAAATAAAATAAAAAGATTCCTTATTCTATCTCCCGCAAGAACCATCGCTCCAAGGCACTGCACAGTTGAGAGGTGCGTGCCTACGCTGGTGAACCGTTTATCACACAATGGGACAGTAGACCGGGTTTTTTTGTTGTCCCTATACAAATCCCCATACCGCGTAGGCCAATGGAAACCAAAGGAGGTATAGCGATGGGCGTTGTGGCGGTATCGGTTGAGGTTGTGACGGTCGTTCGAGCGATGAAACCTCCGCGTACCCAACACATGCGGGGTTTGTGCAAACGTTCCCAGGAGAAAAAGGGACCACCACTTTTTTCTCGCGTTAGTTCGTCGGGTTAGCCTGACCGACCCGGGAATGATCCAAAAATTTTGGTGCGGTTTTTTTTGTTCCCCGCAGGTCCCGCCTCAATTTGGTTGCCCTTGCGCATTGGAATGTATGATGAGCTTTTGACGTCAGTCGATGCACAGTAGCAAGCGAATCGTCTCCCTCCGGTGGCGTGGTTACCGATTTTAAGTGAATATTTTTGACAATAATAATAATTACTGTACATTCCAGTGCACACTACAGCGAGATGAAATGCTGTGTTCACTTGGCAGTAAGTATTTCTGCAGCTATTGTGGTGACGGCACCGTACAAAGGTGCTATTAAAGCATTCTTGCTCTGTTCATTGCTCCACTGTGCTACACAAACGAACCGAAAGACAAGCCGAAAAAAAACCTTGCATTTCGAAACATTTAGCACCACAGCCTTCAACGCATAGACGGACAGCTTCTCCGTTATGTGCAATCGTTCCGTAATGGGTGAAAACTCTGACAACAGCATCGCCCGAAGTTCTGCACAGAACTGAATCTCCCAAGACCCACCAGCAACCAGTGTGTGTGTGTGTGCGTGTGTGTCTATCCAACAATGTCCAGAGCGCTCGGTATCGATCGGGTGACAGTAATGGAACTGGTGGACCAATAACCCGGGAAAAAGGTCAGCCCTTATGCTCCCGCCTTCGCCTCCCTCTTTCATCCTTCCAGGCTGCCCTAAGCGATTATCAGCGCAGGGCAACATTAATATTGAAATTCCTTTCATCTTTCGAGCATTGCAATGCACAGCGACATACAGCAAAATGGGAGTCCGTCTGTCCGACGGTTGCTCCTTTTCTGAAATGGGTCCAGTGTACCGAGCGTCAGAAGAGATATTGGCATGACCCATTTCATGAAACTTTCTGTTGCGAGTATGTTTTTCGGTATAGGGCGGTTATGATGCAATGCTTACCCCATAATACAGCAAAAAAAAACTGTGCGGTAGTAGCATTCTTGAAGGCATTTTGTAAATGCCAAAACTTGGAAGAGGAGAAAATGTCACTTTAACAAGGAGATGGAAAACAGAGCTGTTCCTGTTTTCTAAGTGGGACATATCTTTCATTAAAATATGAGCCCTTATTTCGATGGCTGCTGCAAGCAACCCAGCGATGCTCTAAATTCCACAGCGAAATAGTAATTATTATTTGCCGAAGGACAGAGATAGTTTATGGAATGTTATTTTAACAGGAATTTCTCTTGATTGCGGAGCAGAATATATTGCCAAACATGCAGAGTTTCTTGTCTGGTTTATGTTTATGGTTTCAAATGTTTTTAAAGAACTTAATCTGTCCAGGATTTCTGTTTAAACATCACAACCTTATGGCAAATAATTTCCAAAATAAAAAATATAGCATATTTTTTTAGATTGAGATATTCTATTGGAAAGAACTGGCTTGAACAGTTCATTGCATTTGCTGCAATGTCCGAGTATTTATTTTGTTACAAACTACTCTCTTCTCTATTAAAAAAAACAGCGGCGGCAACAACCCTGCTGTAAATGCAAATCCAGCATAAAATATTGACCAACACAAGGCTGGGTAATATTTCATGCCACCCATCGACTTTTCGGCAACCCGCAACCACGCTTCGTTGTATGATGGGGCAATATTTTCAATTATTTTATTGATTCACTCATACAAATCGTTCGTATCGAAAAAAAAGAAAACAACAACCATACAGCAAGAGAGAAGTTTTTAGGTCATATCTCCTTGGGGGAAAGCAAAATAACCTCTTTTCAGTGGGCTGCAATAATATGGATAGAAAATAAAGCAAAAATTTAAGCTGCAAATTAAATGCTTCGCCCCCAAAAATGTGGTCGCCAAATGGAGATAACTGCCAATGACAAAATATGGCTAATGGGAAGGGGAGAGCAAACGGTTTGATCCTAATTTAGTATTCCCGATGGGACAATAAATAATTGAGCGGCGATTTATGTACATCCTGTACCGCGGTGGCACCTTTGGTACTGTGGCACATTTGGTTTGAAATTGGAGAACAATTATTTAATTTAACGCATCCCCCATCGCGCGCAAGCAGGCTGATGGAGTGGATTATTTTGTGGGTATTCTTGTAATGGCGCCTGGGCGTTTGTGAATTTAGAGATGGAATTGATATTGAGTCACGATCAGTTCTCAAATTAGGCAATTCATGCGCTCAAAAGATATTATAGTTACTCGAATATACGAGCAAGAAATAACGAAAGTTGAAAGTTATTTCACATGTTGATTATTACATTTTACTAAGATTTTCTCCATTTGAGAAGGTTCCAGCCAGTGCTGCAAAATGTCATAAAAAAATCTGACTAAAACTAAATCCATATCAGCGTCACGTACTCAATTGGGATGACCAGAGGTGATGCTCAAAACGATTGATGTGACCAATACATGCTTCGTGACATTTTAGCAATCAATGCTAGGTCACTCATTATGTCATGACTTTTTTACTGTGATCAGCCCTGCGTCACGAGCTCTTCTGTGATGATCTGGTGTGAGACTCAAACAGTTGGTGCGACTATCACATGCTTGGTGACATGTGCAACCAAGTCTTGGTCAGTCACTTGGTCGCGCCATTTTCTGTTAGTGATCATCACGAAAGTCATAAGAAATATGCGGTACATGCGAGTGGTTCCCAGAAACAAAATGAGCATGATTTCTCGCTCTGTATAACCCAACTGACCATCAAACCAGACAGAGCGAGAAACCATGCTCATTTTACTGCTTGGGACAACACGCCAAGTATATTCCAAGAATGTCGTAATTATCGCCGACAGAAAATGACGTGACCAAGTGAGTGATCAAGAACAAATCACTCATCAATCAAGTTGGGTGCTAAACAAAATGTCATCAAGCATGTGATTAGTCCACCAACTGTTTGAGTCTCACCTCTGATCATCTCAGTTGTTTATGTAATCTGAGTTGAGCTTCATTTCAGTCATGAGTGTTGGTGACTGAAACAAAGGCATTTGGTAGCAATGTTCACATTCTGAAAAAGTCATGCTTATGCTTGGGATGACGTTAAGCTCAACTTGTCAGTCAGAGTATCGCGTTTGACTCAGGCACTCGCACGTCGCGTTCAGCATGTCATGACGAACGTTCATTGAGTATCATCAATGAGCATCAAGCTACCAGCATCAAGCTACAGCGCTTCAATGTTTTCGTGATCTCATGATGTTCATGACATTTTGCAGCACTGGTTCCAGCAATAAGATAGACAAATGCGTACGTCAAATAGATTCTAGTAATCATCCTTCGTCCTGTAACCGCAACTTACCTGCAGAACCTTAATTTTCACCCGCGCCTTGCTCGCCTGATTCCGGCTCGTTGATCCAATGCCCCGATCGTTCGCCACCACCGTCAGCTCGTGCAGCGCCCGTTCCGCGAACCGGAGCGGCCGCGTCAGCGTTATCACGCCCGTCGTCGGATGGACCGCGAACTGCTCCGTCTCGTCCAGGATGCTGTAGTAGATCTCGCCGTTCAGCCCCAGGTCGGCATCCTCGGCCACCACGTGCAGGATGCTTTTGTGCAGCGGTGTATCCTCCGTTATCGCGACCGCATACTCGGTCGGGTAGAACAGTGGGCTCAGATCGTTCGCATCCAGCACCCGCACATCGATCGTCGTGTCCGCCTCGAGCGTGGTGCGACTTTTCCCTTCCCGGCGCGTCCCGGTCGCCTTCACCTCCAGCCGGTAGCTGTCACCTTTCTCGCGATTCAGCACAATGTTGTTGGTGCGCAGGCGGATCGCAAGAAAAACAAAATCGCCGACCGCGCGCTCTTCCGCCTTGAAGAAGCGGTCCTTATCGCCCGCCACTATCTTGTACCGCACCTCCAGATCGGGCGTCACGTGCAGGCCCATGCGCGGCTCGTTCGGCGGCTGCACCGCGTACGTCTTGATGACGCTGTTCTCCGGTATCGACACATTGTACACCGCGTGGGCAAAGTGAAAGCTGTACGGTGGTGGTTGCGCCGCCCGGCCCGATGCCGAACGCTGATGGCGGACCGGTTCGGACGTAACGTCATTGCTAGTAGTGCTTACGGCACCACCACCAACAACAGCATCAAGGAAAGTGCCGCTGCTGCTGCTGCTGCCGGCGATGTAGGGAGCGGGGTCGCCTAGAGCGCGCGCTATCACTTCCACCAGCGCTAGGAGGAGAAGTGCAAGTAACCGCGCTCGTGGCACTCCGCCCACACCCGGTATCATCTTCAGCTAACCGTTAACTCATCTTCGCACGTCAGCAGAGCATCTATGGGGAGGGAGGGAGAGAATGAAAGCAGAGAAAAACAGCATTAGTAACACACATCAGCAAAAGTTCTGCCCCAAAAGGAAAGCAACTTCCAAATCCCATTATCCACCATCGTCATATCGCGTGGAGGACGCGTGGCAATGGAAATAGCATCCTCGAGGGGGAAACATCCTATTCTTCGCACCCGACGCAGGCACCGAAGATTTGATCGGTGGAATTACATCAGACGACACACACATCAGTAGCGATCAGTAAGATTGGGGACCTGGAGGGGTCAGCTATCGAAGATGTCGCCGTTTCTCTATTTGTGGACCGCACACCGCCGCCATCCCACGCATCCTTGATTGAGTAAAATTGATGAATGAAATCTCTTATCTTGAATGAGCAAACAACAAGGCAAAAACGCGTCTCGCTCTCACACGGTCTGAGACGTGAGAGCAACTCCCTATGCGAGGTTTATTATTCCACGTGGTTAAGCGGGAAAATGTCGCCCACTTTAACGGCACGAGTACTTTAACGACCGGGAATACCGGGGGAAGCTAAACTCACGGTACGTGTACGTACTGTGTGTGTTTACGAGGGAAGGAAATTTTATCTCGACCCATTACCGCTAAACGATTACAGCGCAAAAAACCACGCACACACACACACTGAGGGCAGATTCGGAGTAGCACATTTGACGGGAGTCATCCGACTGCTGATTCTGGGCGAAGGAACGTGCACTTTGAAATTGAAATGTTTCGAAACCCATAAAGTGGTTATGTGGTGGGATTCGGCATGGAAGAATAATTGGCTGGAAGGAAATGTTTCATGCGTCTGTTCAGGTTGAGGCCTAGCACGGATCAAATGCAATAATTAGGATTTAAACATTTTATTTTTACATTTTCCGGAAGAAAACCCATTTGGCTTTGGACCAGTTTCGAGAAGGAAGATACAATCAATTTTTGATGCTGCGTGTGCACAAGCAAAACTTTTACATTTACTCCGGTTTTTTTTTCTTGCAAAATGGGACATAAATTCTGCAGAAATTGAAGCGAAAAAAGTGTGGAGCTGATTGGTTGCTTTAAATCAATTCCATCGGTTCCACTTTAGGGACGCCAGATAAAAAGTAAAGCTACCCCGAATCCTCCCCGTGTTAGCAATCAAATTAACTTTCATTCTCAGCATTCTCTGTGCGGAGAGGACGTTGGAACAACCAGGAAACACACGCAGAATACATGAATGTAAACGAAGCTTTCCTTAGCAATTGGATCGCATAGAGTGTTCCAGTCGCGCGCGCTGTCATCCTTTTGGGGTTGTGGGTTATAAACGAACACGTTCCGGGAGGAGCTTGTGCGTATGTGTGTGTGTGTGTGTTTGCGCATATAAAAAGCACGCGATTGAGGAAGGACTTTTGCGCTATTATTTCTTAATGTTCTCTCTAGCTTTGCTTTGACCAGTCGCCTGGGGGGGGAACAATGTCGTCCGCATGTTTTTTTACGAAATCAAATCGATACACATATCCGACCCCATCGGCCAAGGCGCGCGTGCCTTAATCATGGCTAACGAGTACCAGAGCACCCAAGCATCAGGATAACAAGCGTCCAAGCGCGCTCCAATACAGACTGAATTCACTCCAAAAATATCCCACATTCAATAATTCGAGAGCAAGCTAAATCCACTCCTTATCGATGTCGCACGATCGTCTTGCATGGGGCGGTGGAACGGGTAGACAGCATAGGACATAAATAATGTTTCCCTGACCATCACCATCACATTCCGTACCAAAAAAAAAAAAACAAGGATGAGAGGTTACACGGACGCGTGACCAAACCAGGCGCCCAAGGACGTGAGCGCACGATCTCGATCGAACGTCTTTGCCTTTCGGGGGGGGGTGGAGGAGGGTGTGGAGGGGGAGAAACAGTAGTGGGAAGAAATATCATCATGATTATGTTTGAGGGACACGGTACACGAAACTAACGAGAACATGGAAGGGGAGCGAGGAAGAGCACATCGTAATTCGGGGTTTCCTTTTTCTTGTGTGTGTGAGCCTTTTGTGAGTGTGTCGATATGTATGTTTTCCCCCCTCAGCGATAGGTGGACTATCTTTGTCCCGTAGAAATGAAAAGCGACCGTGGCATACACTTATCGGATCCTTTTTTACTGATGTGTGTGTGTGTGTGTGTGTGTGTGTGTGTGTGTGTGTGTGTGTGTGTGTGTGTGTGTGAGCTATTCTTTGGAGATTTTTGTAGTTTTTCTTTTTTAACAGGCACCGGGCAAGATAAGGCACAGCGTAAAACATTCGAACGCCGTGGCTATCGGGTCCATGAAAGTGTCCAGTTAGCGCGATAGAAAACGTGCATGATAAGTCCGGGCGGTTTTGCCGTCCATCGATGACGAAGCTGTACAGCAAAACTTTTCCCCACGGATCGTGTGTGTGTGCACAGTGGGACTGGCAGAGAGAAAAACGTGCTTTTTCATAATTGTATGATTTATTTTATTTTTGGAAGATAAGAATGGGTATCGTTTTTATTGTCGTTAAACATATCCTACAAGTCGAACGTTTATGTAGTAAAAATATAATTAAAATATCCATAGTCGAAACTGTCAGCAGTTCACATTTAAAGAGTTGATAGCTAGAACTAGAACCTGTTTTTATTGATTTAAAAAATTAATATAGAATTAAAGTAAACACCATCCTATAATAATATCAACATGAAATATGCTAAATGAATTAGAGAAAACGCCTAAATGTATGCAACATTTTCATCAAATGTTGCTTATTAAGGGTTTTTTTTCAATACTAAACGCGAATTAATAACAAACGCATGCAAAACAATTAAAGGTCATTTTAAATGCATTTTTAAGCTAAAGATATAACGAACCATCATCACAACTCTGCTTCGCTAATATTATCAACAAAACATTAAATGAACTTTCTACCTCTAATGAAAATATTTACTAATGTGTCATAAGTTACGTTGAGGCTATGTTTCAATTTTGACCACTCTTACTAACACTTTATGCCACTGTATTACAAACCAGAATGGAATGATAAGGGAAAAAGTTTCACCATGTGTGGGAACCAATACTGTAACCGTGCCAGTGTACGAGCCAGTCGACCCACCAAACCCACCAGGTCCAGGCCCAAGGCACCCTTGGGCGATTTTATTATCACAAATATATTTCTTTATTATGTTATCCTCGTAATCGTATATATATTTTTCCGGACCGACATCCGCAAAAAAACCCCTCTCGTGTGTTCGTGCCCACCAAGCCGGTGTGTGTGTGTGTGTGTCTGTGTGTGTGTGTCGAGGAACTAGCGAGTTATGCTGGAGAGAAACACAGTGTCGCAAAAATGTCATATGTAATCGAATACATGCCATCGACCGTGTATGTGTGAGTTTGATTTCATTGTACTGAACACAGCGAAAAGCGGAAAACACTCCCATGAGAGGAGGAAAACCAAATTCAAACCAACGAGAACAATGCTTGGCACAGATCGATTCCAAATCATATTTGTAACGATCTTTGCCAGTGGACGAGAAGCTCCCTCACAACAAGCAAACCAGGACAAGATGTTTTTTTAAACTTTTTTTTTCTTATGCCACCCTTCCCTTACGCTCCCCGGTGGAAGTGAGCCAGAAAATTGGGGAACGTTAAAATTGGGATCAAATGAAAATGCACCCAATTCGATTTCAGGAACCGGAGCGATCGGTGAATACATTTGGGCAACCTTTTAGGTTTCTCCTATTGCTGCATAAGAATTTATCAATCTTGGTCCACTTGTTTCGGTTGTGTCCCCGATGAGCAAACGATACGGAATTTGATTTTATTTTTCTTCCTTTTTGGTGTACCGATAACGGAGCACAGAACACACACACACACCCGACACAAGCCACTAAGCGGAAAGCGGTAAAACAACCATGCGCCACAAGCGAGTGAAAAACAACTGGCATCAACTTTTGCAAAACATTTTGCACTTTTGTATGTTCTTTGGCAACCGGGGCAAGGCATTCGGAAGAGCGCCCTTGGTGTGCTCGAGCGCAACGGGAGAAAAACAATCGCAACCAATTTGACCTATACTGCCGGGACCACACACACGAGGCACCGGTAGACGGTTGTGCGGATGGATGGATGGATGATAAATTGTCACAGCTTCTAGGGAGCAGATTTTTATTTCCCTCGCCCTGGCCCTGATCGCCATCGTCGTCGTCTTCCACTTTCCCAACAACGTTGTGTTGCAACTTTGCTTTCGAGAGCCTGTCTGCAATTGAACTGCTTCATGTTTCGTGTTCTATTTTATGTTTTCCTGTTCTCAAACGACCCTACTACCCGTCGTCCGGTGGCGGCCAAACGACACGTTCCATGTCGTGGCATCAAATAACAACGAGTACTTGTGAAGATTATGTAGCGAGGGGTTTGATTCTTTTTGCCCTCCTTCCATTGCTACGCATGCTACTAAGCGGTCTTCAAATGTGTCATACTTTTTTCTTTGTTTTTGTTTTGGTCAGATGAGCACTTTGCTGACACATCTTCATCTTCCGGCTGACAGGGCGGAAGAAGTCGAACCCCGCGGCTATGATAGGGAGCTAGGCGGAAGCGGAAACAGTTCGACGACAGCTGGAAAACTTTGGCAGCGAAAGCAAAATCAGATGTTTTCGTTAAGTTTTCTGCTCGCGTTGCGTGGAGAGGAAACGAAAGACGTATACATTTTTAAAAGCAAAAGTCAAACGGTGTAAAGCAATTGTTGAAGACATTATTTTAAAGCCCATTGTTAGAGGAAATGAAAATAGAAAAGTAGAGAAAAGAATATAACTAAAACGTGTATGAGAACAATATTTAAAACGCATAATTTAAACAAAGCAGCAAAAATTAAGATTAGACAACAATATAGAAAGAGGAAAAAAACAGGTAATAAATTGCAATAAATAGAAACATAAAGGTATAAAATAGAAAACATGTCAACGAAAACAGTTATTTCATAAAACAAGGAAAAAAATAATACAGCGAAAGAAATTATAGAAAAGAGACCTCAGTATTAATGAAAATACAATCAGTATTAATGAAACCAACAAATTTCGATCCAAAACCTTCTTTCGAAACATTTTAACCATCACAGTTATCAACAAATCTAGTCAAAGCTACAAAAAAAGAAGAAAAAAAACACTTTTCAAAACTTTTAAACTCGATTGACCGTAAAAACCCTCCCATTTTTTTGTCGACCGCAAGAAACACAAATCGATCATCTCGACGAGGGTGTACACACTGCAGCAAAAGGTGCTACTGGCAAATAAAGTGCGTCCCCATGATTGGCTATCCGTCTTTCGCTGCCGTTCGCACCGCAACACCACCTCTTCTCCCCTGGCAGACGCCTCGTGCATCGTGGTTAGTTATTTGAGAACCTATTTTCACGGCCACTTTCCCGCTCACTTTTGTCACAAACCACAAGCAAAAAGGATGTTTTTTTCTGCATTAAGCGGTAGGAAAAATCACGCTTTTCTAAGGAAGCATGGGGAGTGGTGTGTTCCGTTAGGAAAAGATTGTCCAGATAAAATTGGTTGACCATTTATCATAAACCGTGGGGGCGCTACAATGGACAACAACGGTGGGAAGTGGTTTCGTAACCATTATTGCTGTCAAGGGCTTCCCGCTCGAGGAAATGGGGAAGGAGGAAAATGTAGGAGAAAAGAAGATGATGGAAAAAGTAGCCGCACAATATTTTGGAACGCTTACAAAATGCTGTAGAAAGCGATTCACCATAAATAGCATGAAGCGGGCGTTTTGCTACAAAAGTTGTGAATGGCGAAATGATACGGGCCGGCCCTACGACGATGTGGACAATGAACTGCTAAGGAACTGTTCAGCAACGTGAGAAAAATATGCAGATATGCTAGGTGGATTATTATAAGGGACATTCGGAAAACTTAATTGCCAATCTGCTTGTTGTTCGTGTTTGTGGCAATAATAATTCACCAAAAAAGAGGGAATATTGAGGATTTCATTAACAACGTACAGTAGAATGTCGATCATAGGAAGATACCGAGAACAAACGTTTGCTGGTTTATCGATTTCAACAGTTAACAGGACCTTAATGACTGTTTGCATCTCTCAATTTTTATGTCAATTTTTCTTCAATATTGAGCCATGATATAATATTATTATCTTACAGGGTTTCCCACGATTTATTGGTTGGTTCCCATCAATTTTTGGTGGGTTTCCATATGTTTTTGGTGCGTTCCCACGATTTTGTGGCCGTTTCCCAGAATTTTTTGGTCGAATTGTATTGATATCCAGTCGGAAAATACCAATAAATTATGAGAACGAACCAAAAATCTATGGGATACGATCAAAAAATCGTGAGAACGCACCAAAAAATCATGGGAACTGACCAATAAATCGTGGGAAACCCTGTATTTACAGTAAAGTAAAGGTATTGCATAAGTTATGAACAAGAAAACTTTATCATCTGAGGCCTTGGGTGGTTGATGTCTTATCGGAATTGAACCTTATCGAGTAATTAAATAAGTCTACACAAAAAATTTTACGTCAGAAGGTTCAACAAATATAAAAGAATGACAACATCGACTAAAGATGTTAGTTTTGCTCCCAACATATCATCTCGATCGATAAGGTTGAGTTGTAATGATTGTATAGCTCCCGGTTAATCCAGCTTCGGTTAACCTACGTGCGCCTACAGTTGAAGCATTTATATCTATTGTCTGTTTTGTCCTTCAATGTTTCATTCATAAGGATCTAAAAACATTTGCATCGAAAAAAAACCAGTAACACTCCAGTTCAGATGACCAAAATCGATGAAATAAATGGTCCTTCGAACACGATCAAATATTAAAAATAAAACATCTGCTGACATACTGGGCCAAATTTACGCTCCCAAACGATCACATAAACGTACCCAGTAAAGTGAAACTGAATGAAAATGAATTTATTGTTTCTATCGTTCCAAATGGTTGCACCCGTTTGGATAGAACAACATATGGTGTGGGGATATTTTTGCTACCATTTCAACTGTCAGTCAAACACACATATTTTAGAAGACGACTTTAAACCCTCCACCACAACATTCGCTGCTCAAGCAACTGGAACATCACTAATCATATACACGCTCGGGTGAGTGTTTACTGTTCAAAGATTAATATGCGCTTTCTGTTAGTCGCAGTTAGACGCAGAATGCACCAGATGCACACAGCTCGCACGTATACGTAAACAATTCGGCGATGCGAGATCCATCTTTTTTTTTTTTTAGGATTTATATTTTCCCAATTCTTCAATTTTGACCATCACTGGAACCTGTAGAAATAATCAGCCGCTTCCCACAATGCTTCCCTAAGCTACCCGGTTGCATTCGTTACCTCTTGAAGTGCGCGTGGCCCACTTTATAAACACCTTCAGCAACTCTTCAACGGTGGTGGTGGTGATGTTTGCTGCAGCGCTTAAGATGAAGACTAAACTGGACCTCTTTGAAGAGGAAAGCCACAACCGATTCCGACCACCGGTTCACACACGCTTCCGATAGCAATTTCTATTTGACAAACACTTCGCGGTGAACACAAAGCGGACTGAAAGTAGGCACAATCACACTCACACACAGACACACTTTCAAACACCTTTTTATTTTAACAAGCACCTTTACGAGATAATTGCGAGAATAAAATGCACGATTTTAAGTATAAAAAATCACAATTTCGAAATAAAAACGGCACCACACAAACACAAACGCAACGGGCTAAATTTGAAAGGGCATCAAAAGGGCTTCTTTATTTTGTTTTTTTTTTGTACTCTATTTCTCCCATTCACTTTAAAATTCACTCCACAGAGGGGCGCTCTCGGTTAAGCTGCAAAAATTTCAATCAACCAGCTCGTTATCGGCTTCCTTCCGTGCCCGTGGTATCACTTTAATTAAAAATTTAAAACCCCCCTGTTTTCCTTATTTAACACTCATTCAACGATTGATCCCAAAAACATGAAATGGGAAGCGGCTCCCGGGACACAACGCAGCAAAGAACATCTGTTTCGGAACTGGAAATTTCGGTAAACAAAAACAAAAAAAAACTTCAACACGCACCCGTGGGTCGGCAGTATTCCGGACGAGACACACAAAAACCCTTCCCTCTCGCTTGCTCTACCTGTGCCCGCGCTCTCTCTTCTTTATACACCTTTCCAACACTCTCAAACGCACACATACAGCAACAACACTTTACGGTGCAGCATAATCCGGTTTTGCTCGTACAACATAAAGCGCAAAGACACACTCACACACACACTGACACGCCAGAGAGCATAAACTGGGTATACTGGGCGACTGCGTAAACCACATGCATCCTACCAGCACACACACACAAACAAACACCAACACACCGCTGCCGCCGACACACGCGTTCGATCTTCGACTCTTCGAGCGCGCCCCGTAAACGCAACAGCTCGATTGGAGGCTGGATAGAATGGCGTGCGTGAGTGAGCGGGACGGCGCACAGACGGATACACACACAGCATCAATTTGCCAGCAATGCAGCTGCTGCTGCCCCGTTTTGTGCTGTTTTGTGCTGGCTAAATTCCAGGAAAAATGGAAGATGGATCAAACACGTTTTTGCCCGTTTCGAAATGCAACCGGGAATTTAATTTCAGGAAGAAATTAAATGTAACGCGCTGACGTTACAGCACTAAAACACACAAAAACACTTCAAAAGATACACCGAGCCATAACCACAGACAGCGGGAAAAAGGGGTCTCTTCGATGCAAAATTGCAACCAGCACCACCGAAACGACCTGCAATGCAATGGCCACCTTTAACACCTACACGAAAGCCACTTTTCTTTCCTTCGAAAAATGCACACCCGCAATTAATTGAAATAGTTACACTCTTTGATCTCTGCGTGAACAGCCAACACTTAAAACCCGATGCAGATTCACCACACAAAACAAGAGAGCGAGAGAAAAAAAAACACAAAAAAACACACACTCGAAACAGATCTTCGCCAGCATACAGAAGCGCGCGTCCGCCGAGAAAGACCTTCGCCGTAAGCGACCGCGAGCAGCGAACTAATGTTGCGTGCGGAAACGGGACGCGAACAGAGCCGCCACCACGGTGCGGCCGGCTAGCGCGTGTGTTGGTGAGCGGGTTTTAAATGCACTGTCGCTTGTATACGCTGCTGTCTGCGTGTGTGTGTGTGTGTGGTTGTGTGCGTAAGTGCTTTGTATGCCCGTCGCTGGCGGCATAGCATAGGGCAACATAGGGCTTTGTTTTTTCTGCTCTCCCGTCCTTTTCCGCCTCCCTTTCGTACCTTTCTGTCCTGCTACCAAAACCCGCTTCTCTACGGCGGTCGATCGGCAAGGCAGAAGGTAGGCGAAATCTTTAAAACGATTGTGACTCGCTGGCGCAGACTTACGGCGCGGACTGCTGCTGTGATCGGTTCACTGCAGGTCAGCAAAAATTATCAACAAGCGCCCGCGATGCGTAGGGGCGCATTTCCTACTGGGTTTGTTTAGTGCGCCAACCGGGGGGGTTGTTTTCTATGATGTGCGGGTTGAGGGTTTTTTTCTTCGTTCCTTTCGTATGCCATCTTAAATTATTAAAATTAGAGGCAAATTAGAGGGTTTCAATCTGTTCGATTGTATTTTGGAAAGCAATTTCTTTTTTCAATTCAATTTGATTTCTACAATTATTAGATTGGATTCAAATTCAATAAACGAATCATCAATATGCAAATTTAGGAAGGTAAACTCACAGACGAACCAAAAACGGAGGATACACATGTAAGGTGGAATATATATTTTTTTTATAATGTACCTTGTAATCTTATGAGTGAAACAATAATTTGATTGATTTTATCAATTGAAGAGGCCTCTGAATATGAAGACGCATAGAACTGAAAACACGATTTTAGAGTAAATGTGAGGCTTTAATCAGCTCCAAGTCCCTTTTTGAGTCCTTCTTCCTCCTAATCCTAAGAAATTCCTCTTAATGTTGATCAATGCTTAGAAATAAGATACAATTGAAATTGAAAAACAGTCTTCCCAAAAGTATTTGCTAAATGAAACAAAAGATAGCACATAAATTTGAACGCAGCCTAATGCTAGAAGTCAAATAATGGAGTTTATGAGAAAATAAACATTTGAATGTTGATAATTGTTAAGATGTAACATACTTCATGTCCATTGAATAGCTATTGTATAGTAAACTTAACTTAACTTAACTTTAAACAACAACTTAACAATTTTTTTGGAGATATTGATAAACACATCACAAAACCTGCAAATGATGGTACGGTTAAACATCACAAACAACATCAATGTGCTTCATTTTCAACAACATTTAACTTGTAATATCTAATCGAAAAATGGAACATCTTTTAAACCTTTTCAACTATTTTTTAAACTTAAAATATGGAATATATGTTGAACAAAAACATATCAATTTTATCAAACTTATTTGTAATGCAATTGAATGATAGGAATCTTCACATTTTACACGTATCCGAACCTACTTTGTAACTGTTTTGTCCCAGCCCCATTTGCCGAGACTCCCGAATGCTAATGCTTGAGCATACCATTGCTTTATCATTTTTATTGATCACCCCAAACCAATCCCCTCCCCGATCAGTGTTCGATGCCCCTGCTCACAGATTACATGGGTGCAGATGAGCATTTGAACAAGATTGTTCATTTTTGATGGGTAGTTTTTTTAATTCACTTTCCCTTTCCCTTCCTTCAACTTCCATTGGTGTTCCAGATTCATGCGATGAGCCCGAAAAACTCGCGTGCTCTATTTAGTTCGAGATTTTGTTTAGAAACACGGTAACCCTCTTCTCCAGCAGTTGCCACCTCCATGGGTGAAAACAAACGCAACCAGCCACCATTCGAAACACATTCACCGACACAAACACATACAGGAGAGAGGAAAAAAAACAACTAAGATAAGATAAACTCCAAAACATACTCCTCCGGGGATGAAGAAGCACACCGGGCCACCACTCCCCGTTGAAGATAAGGAAACGAAACGAGCGATCGAGGACAAGCGCAAGCCAACGGGAACAAAATAAACATCAGCGCAAGATTAGTATGCAACTGCAACAGCCGGGGTATGATCGGGATCGGGTCGGTTTGCGTGTAGGGCTGTACGGTTTTAGGAATCAAATTTCGAACAGCAACAGCAACTTTGTAATGAAAAACACTTCACGACCAAAAGGGCAATGGAACCGTAAAAAAACGCGTTACGAGTTGAACGAGTGCCTCACTAGCGGCAGTTCAAGTGACCGATTCGATAGTTGGAGCTGTTTTTTTTCATTTCGTTCTTTTCGTTGTACTGTTGGTTGATTACGCTGACGGTAGCAATAATGTGGTTTAAGATTGGGACCCCCTTACGGCAGTTTTATAAACACCTTCCAGTCAGCGAAAAACAACAACGAAATTCCAAGTTGTAGAGACATATGTTTATGTATCGGATTTACACACACACACACACAATTAAGACATATCAAGTTCATTGATGGAATGGAATGACGAGGCACAAAAGTCAGCATCTTAGTGGGGATGGGATTTCTTTATTTACACTAAGCGTGAAATTTGATCACGATGATATCTAATGTCAATTGGATTGACTCTCCAAAGCAGGAATTTACTTTAATTTGGGTCTATGAAATTCGGTTCATTGAATGGCGGAAGTAATTACACCTTTTGTGGACAAACAAATATACGTGTGACAGGATATTGAATGACTTCCGATTGATCTCGATTCTAGGCTGGTATAAAGCTTCTCTCCAAAACCCAGGTAAATACCTAATTTTTATTTTTATATTTGAACCAATTCCATGTTTAATTACTGTTACCAAAGCTGTCAAATGCAAAGAGGCAAGAATGCATGCTACAGTTTGATCTTCGCATACATGGTAGCATACAACGATGTGATTAGGTGTACTTTTCGAATTCTTTACAATTTTGTATGTTATTCGGTGATATTAGATCAACATTACATTTTAAATTGCTTTAAAACCTATTCTGACAGACACACAAGTAACTAGTGTCGTTTAGTCTGTAGCTGGATCTTAGTTATTCTACCTGATATGGAAATTTCAAAATTCTCATCTCCTTTTGAGTTTCTAGAAGACACAATCCTGAGTTGAAATTTGATCTTAAACTTCACGATTCTTGTTAGTATTAACATTCCTTCGTAAGGATTTTCACACCTCTCCAAGAATTGACATGTTATTGGAGAATCAAGATCAGTCATTGAAGAAGCTTAATAACCTTTTATTATGATGACCGATGGGGCGGTCCCGTGGTACAGTCGTCAACTCGAACGACTCAATAATATGTCCGGCATGATTTCAAGCCTAGAATGGACCGGACCGTCCCTCCGTAGCAAGGTTTGACTATCCGGCTTTGCGTGGTAATGATTGAAGTCTCGAAAGCCTTATAAGTCGGCATGTCCACGTAGGACGTTACGCCAAATAGAAGAAGATGTTAACTGATGATGCTCCAGAGTTTTCATATACTCATCAGCAAAACATGAGCTCACAATAACTAGAAGCGAATATGTTATAATTAAATTTAAAAAAACGACGATTTTGTCTTCCTGTATCAAAAATTTAACACCCAGACACCAATTTTAGAAGATATACAAGTTTTCAAATGAGTGTTCAAACCCTATCACCATCAAAAAACAGGCGACATTACCATACACGTACAGCCCTAGTCACGCACCCGACAAATTCCCACCATTCAAGCCTCATCGCCATCCCGGTTTGCAATCGACAACAGAACACCAAAGGAAGAAAGAAAAAAAACTCCATCCTTATCTGTGAAACTCTAAGTGTACCCCTGTCAGTTCTGGATCACCCCGATCGATCGTTCTTCACTGACACTGCATGCAAATAGAAAGCCACTCAACCAAGGCCAGTCCGAAGCAGCGTGTATGGGGGTCGTCGCTTTTAAAAACTCAACTTGAAGCATTTCCACAGCGGGCATCCACTGCATGGGAGTGCTACAACTGTGTGTGTGTAGCATTGCACCACGCACATTCTTCTCCTACAAACAGATCTGCTTCTCGAGCGAGGCCACTCGAGAGATCGAATCGGAAAAATAAATACTGTTTTTCAAAAAGCGGAGGAAAGTCGGACGCAGTTGGTAGTGGATCGGATAAGCATCGCTCTCGCCTTCCGGGTTGTGGGTTGGAATTCTTTGAAGCCTCGTCCCCCTCCCACACCGGACCATGGAAACACACACACACACAAACACACCAGTGGGGGGCACAAACATCTGGTTCTATCAAACTACGGATACAACGGTGCAAACCGAGCCGCAGGCCAGTGTTGGGATTGGCAAAGGAAAAAAGAATCTCGCCTGACCATCAATGGCGTGAGGTGGCGAGGTTTGTGCTCCACACATTTTTCAACCACCTTCGACTTGTATGTATGTATGTGTACGTGTGGTAGGAAAAGGAAGAATTAAAAAAAAAACAGGTAAAAGGAAACTGGCACCGGAAACATGCTAATGCACTTCCTATCATTGCATCCGCGAGCTTCTCAGCTATGGTGGTCTTCCCCCAGCACAGAGTAGGAATGGGCATCTACATTTTCCTGACAGGTTACATGCAAGGAGGCGTGTATATGTGTGTGAGAAAGCAAGTGTTCCAGGTCAAGGATGGCACATGGCGCTTGCACACAATGTCGAAAAAAAAGAAGCGAAGAATAGGATGGAACTTCCACAACTAAGTGGGCAGACCAACACACGGATTGCAACAATCCGGCGGTTTTCTTGCGACTTGCAGTTTTCCTTCGCCCAAAAGCGCTCGTGCACAGCGCAGTTGCAGCTTCTTGCAGCCAAACAGCTCGCCTCCACCATTCTCGAGGCTCATCCTTGGTGCAAATTGTATTTATGGTAGCGCACCATGTACGATTGTATGAAGGGCTGCCGCGCTTTGGACAGCTGTATGCAAACACTGCCAGGAGCTTGGCAGGCAGCCTTGGGTAGGGAGGACATGTGCACCGAAATGCTTTAGCTCTCCGGGACTGGGGACACAGGCATCTCTGTACACATCTTCATCCATCGCGCTCTGTTGCTTTCACCCGTGCGGGAGACAGTGGAAAGAAAAGTCTGAGGCTTCGTATGCTGAGGAACGCTTTACCACACACACCGCTCATCATTCTTGCAAAAATGGAAAAAGTGCAATCCTGTGGCCTTTCGTGATAGGTGAAAAATAGAGAATGCACCCCAACATTCCCCGGTTTAAATCTCTCACTCACGCGGGGGAAAAATGGGAAAATCCCGCTCCGAGATGCGAAAGGGAAGCCGGTCGAAAGAGCGGAAATGGTATGTGCGCTTACATGCGGAATAACAACTTTCTTTTCAGGAGTGGTTGTAACTACCGTAGTGCATCATTACCCACACGTGCGGGGGGAAGTTTCGCTCCGTGTCTTTTCAATTCCACCCCTTGTACGCTATCGGGCGATGCGGATTGATAAGTGTACGGAGAAATGACTGTTCCACCAGTAGTTTTAATTATAAAATTTACAAACTGATCCAATGGAATTAATTTCAGAAGAGTTAGGGAATTCCGGATGCTGTTAAGTATGTTCAAAGTGTAAGATGATAAATTCTGAAAAATAAAGCTTAGTCTCGCTTGCTTTAATAAGGGTTTTACCTTCCCATACATTTATTCATGAGCACATTTTTAAATCATGTAGCACACTCATAATCTTATGACCAACAAGGTTGATAGCAAAGCAAACAACAATTCAGCAAACAACACTTTGCCATCAACAAGGACCTGAAATACGATCCTGATCTTATGTGTCAAACAAATAACTAATATTTAGGTACATATATTTGAACCCCAACATCAAGGCACCGCTCTCCAAGTGGATGTTTCAAGTGTTTAGGTAAAGAGGCTCTTTTCATGGAGAAGAGGACGTTCACTCAATAACAAATCCACAAGCTTTAGGTCGCTCCGCGGTCAACCAACGGAACTTCACGCGTTAAATGAAGCTCAGTACGCTCTTTGCAGTTAATAGCGGTTCGGGGTAGAGCTCAAGGGTCGTAGCTCTGGGCGTCTTGTACACGTGCTGCAGTATGTTCTACACATTGGCAACACACATTTTCTGAATGCACTTCTATTCCTAAATGTGTTGTAAAAAGTCAGACTTTCAGGCGTTTATAGTTAAATGTTTTCCATTGCCAGTATTTTCAGTAACTCGGAGATATTTTCTATATTTCTACTTAACATTTAAAATTCTTCAAGATGTTAAGATTTTTCAAATCGAGTGATGATTTGTACATGATTTCAATGTAATGCCACGCTGAGGAAGCCGTGGAACGATTGCCTCGCTTATTTCTAGTGCGTTTCCCTAGATCCTTTACAACCCATAAACATGAAGCAACACCAGCATGCAACATGGTAAGGAATAAACATTTACACAGATATACAACCACCAACCATCCACCCGCTACATATCAAACCGCTGCAGACCACCGAAAGGAAAAAAAAAACAAAACCAAGCGAAAACCCAAGCAAAATACAGAAAGAAATCGTAACGTTCTGCTGATGCAATGCTGTATGCAAAACATTTCCGAATGGATGTATCCGACCGGGTGAATGAGTTGCATTTATTGCCACAATAGTAAACCCTCCACCCATCCCGTTTCCCCACTTCTCAAACACACGTGCAGCCCCGGCCGGTACTGCTGCCCCCCTCGCATAAGCGGGATTTAGCAAAGGAATAAAAGATTGAAATGAGAGGAAAGAAATGAAAAAAAGAAGCCACCACACATTCATTGAAGTGGTGGGCGCAACCGCTACCATTCGGAAAAGAAAAACGCCAAGCTTGTACCGACGGTCGTATGCATTTTTAAAATGTATACATTTTCCACCATATAGAGAGCACATACACGCGCAGCGCACACACAAATATACTCTGTACTCTCAGGATGCAACCGTTCGGATCTGCCACTGTTGCCACTTATCATTGGCACTTGATGCGGCACTGATGTTGATTTATTTTACAGGATGATGATACTACAAGCATCGTCGGGAAGCGAGCGCCCGGGAAAGGATTATGATGCCCGCGTCAAGTTATCCCGGCGGGTCCGGAACAGGATCGAGTAACCTGAAGTACACCGTCTCTAGCCAGTGGTATTGCACTCTGTTTATGCAATTTTCTGTGCAGTGGTGTCGTGCTGTGCATTATTACTCAGTGCATTACCGGTGATTGTCAAGTGCACAGTAAAGCATGTAAACATGTGTTTGGGCAAAGTAATGGAACAGGATTACACAGGCTTGAAAATGCGGTTTTTGGAACCAACTTTTTTTTGCATTTCAGTTGCGTATTTTTGGAGAAATTTAACTACACGGAACTACATTATAAAAATTGAAACATTTAAGGGAATGCAGACCATTTTGTACTGCATGTACTCACCATGTTGAGAATCTTTTGAAATAGATTTTTCCGTGCATTTTGAGGTATTGAGCCTTAAATCTTCATGTTTATCCAGCTCTCACTCTCCTTCAGCTCAGCTCAACGGTCGTATCTATCATCCGTGAGATATATGACGTATTTATTGGACCACAGCTGAACAAAAGCTTCCACCGGAGACTGCCAGCACAACCAGAAGCGGGATCCTCGAAAGCAAATAGATCCTGTGTACCTCCCATTGCCGGATACACACAAAAAAGACACCGAAAGACTATCTCAAACCACCAACATCCTCCGATGTCATCCATCAGGCCGTGTATATTACCGACCGGTGCGATCTCTGCAGTGGGTAGACGGCCGTGGGGGATTCGGATTCCGCAACTGACACCAGCGCACGCTGGAGCAATGTGCATCAAAAGCAGTGCACCGCGGGGTGATCAGTGGGGCAGTGCAGAAAAATGACAATTCAAAGCGCCCGGTTCCAATTTGACCGCAATATGGTGCGCCAGCTGGTTTTGAGGGATGCATTTTTGGTCCTTCGAACCGGATCCGCGTTCTGTCGGCTCGTCGGCAGCAGGCACTGAGCTTGGGAAATAGCCCTGTCGTGAGCAATACTACAGCACACATCCGTTCAATGCAGAATTGAACCCCATTTTGCAATGGCTCTGGCACTGGTGGGTTGCCATACAGCACACAGTGGCCGTATCGGTTTCTGTCGCTTCAGTAGTTCTGCGCGAGCTGTCCCAAAAGTGAGACATCGTTGATTTGGCGCGAAATATTCATGCCATCAAGCAGAACGCGGTACGCTCACAGCAGCAGGCTATTGGTTGGTGGAATGCATTTTTCAACAGATGTCGCATTGGCAAGCTGAGCCCTAGAACTGTAGAAGCGAAGTTAGTAGTGGCAGTGCTGATCGATTTTTTTTTTGCATTCTGTTAAGTTAGGTCATGCATGTGTTTGATATGAACAAACGTCATAAGTTTATTACTTGATAACCTTGCATTTATTAAAATTCCTGGACTAGCTTCTTCATTCAAGATCACAATCAATACCTGTAATAATGCACTTCCCCAATGCGCTATAATTGAATTAATGAAGAACTACAGAAACAAACGCAAACAAGAATTATCATTTATCTTAACAATATGACACATAAGCACCAAACGTTATCTAACCGCCACAGTTTCGCCACAGCTGTTGACGGTTCATCTGCGTCCAGGCGTTGCCTTCATCTTCAAAATCAGAGGAACCCATCTATTAATCATCCTGTCCGAAGGCTAAACCGAATACGTAGCAGTAACCACTCCCAACAACTACACGCCACGGGTTGACTAGAGTCCCTTTTTCGGCAAGGGCAGGGAAGCTTATAAAAACGAAGTGTTTCTTTCAAATCGACCATAGCAAAAGATCTCCGGAGAGTTTCCTTGCCCGTTTTCCTTGCGCAGCCCGAACTGCAAATACTGAAACAGAGCGACGGCTCAGAGACAAAAACAGCATCCCCACCGCAGGCAGGTTCTTCTGGTTTGCTCGTTTGCTGGGGGTGAAAGCTTAATTGAACGGAAAAGCTACAGATTGTGGTTTTGCGTTTGGTTCTGCGTTTTGTTACAACGATTTGTGTTCATTTCACCAAATCCCATTGTGCACTAAGAGGTGGAATATTTTGCATGCGAAAGGTTAGACGACAACGACGATGGTGACAAAGCTGGTAGACAAACGGATGATGACGATGATGATGATGACGATGATGGGTGAAAGGGGGTTTGCACGGCGAGAAGTGAAACCGTGCCATCAGATGGCGCCTTTTGAGCATGATAAATGTTCCACCGGGAATGTGCATACTGTTGCAAGTGGAGGGGGAAAAAAGTGAGCATGGTTGAGTGCCGCCACATACACACACACACATTCACGGAGAAAAATGGAGCAGGACGATAGGGAAAAACCACGTAGAAAAGTGTCACCACGGTCGACACATTCCAGACTTTCTCCCATTCATCGGATTTAGCTGCCGGATGCTACTTAGGCAAGCATTTCTCAAAATGCAAATACTGTTCGTCTCCGTTAGCGGGGGGTCCCAACCGGGGAGAGGCATCGAGTAACGTGCGGTACACTGCACATAGCTGACGCTGGTCGGGAGCGAGCGAAGGAATGCAAGCGCAACAGAGATTTACACCTCTCCGGTGCCACCAGTGCGGTACCGAGGCGTCGACCGTACCGGGCACCTAATCTATGCTAAATCGTATGTTAAACGATCCGTACTTATTTGAATGTATCTGGCCGCCATTGCACTCAATTTACATGCATTTGCAATCAAGGGGCTGGGAAAGAAAGCCCGGGACCGGGGATTACCATCAACCCATTTAATGAAGCTGTCTGGAAATCAAACGATGGGATGATATGTTAAGAGCCGTATGCTGTAGCTTTCATGAAGTGTGCAGTCGGATGAACGTCTTCTAATAAATTCAGCATGCAGCTGTGATTAAACAGTTCCATCCATATTTTCCTTTTCTTTTGGTGGCCCTTTTACCAGTGCAAGATATTCAAATAATGCTGCATAGCTTTATAAATTGTTTACGCTTGACTTATCAATTGACTTTGCGTTTGAATTATTCTCCACCACAATGTCCACAATGTCCAGCAAAATTAAGTCCCGCTTTCTTCGTCCTAAAAGAGTGCATCAATAATGTCCCTTGCGTCAGCCGCATGCCCTCTTTGGGACTGTTCTCAGACTGACTATTTGTGACGCATTGCTCCTCCATTTCTGCGATGGACCGTTGGCGAAGCACATGCTCCTTGCCGACATTGCGGTGGGTAGTAGGACCGATGTCCAATGAGTGTAATGCTTGAGCAAATTATTTGCTTAATTAAGTTGGCGCGAGGTCAAGCTTTCTGGAGTGACTCGCAAATTCCCACCGAGAATGGTCTCGACTCCGATGGAAGGAATGGTTTATGAAAACCAATGCAACTGCTCTTAATTCAAATAACGTTTCATTTATTGGGAGAGAATGGCAAGCCAACGTGAGTAAATAAAGGCCATTTTGTGAAGACTTTGTTGGTTACTTTAACAACCTTGCTAAATAACAGCGTGAGCGTAGAGTTGGGGAGTTACATTCCAAATTGGGAGATCTTCTGAAATTCTATATAAAGTAATAAACTATAGTGTACTAAAAATCTATATTCATATGAGAAGATAATCAAAAATATTCTTACGCCTGTTGCACAATTCAACTCAAATATCAAAAATCTTATCAAATGACTTGTAAAATTATCATCATTCTTACAAGAGTTAAAATTGATGACTTACAGACAAAAATAGGTACGTTGCAGTCAAATTGATATGCCTTAGAGGCAAAAATTTATGCGCACTGTTTATGCACAAAACTTGATGCCTTAGAGTCAAAATTTGGTGGCAACGACTATATCAGAACAAACAAAATCAAAATAAAGACATCTGCTGCATTATTAACATCTTTTGTAAAACAATTTCAATTAAGCCTACAAGTATAAGTGGTATGGACAGACCTTGACTGGCATCGGATGTTGTGCCAAGGAAGAAGAAAAACACAGTTTCACTAATATTCTTCCCCCCGATTCCTGATGTAACCTAAAAAATAGATAACCTGCTCTAGCGAATGGCATGATTTTTCTGTTAAATCTTATGATCAATTAATCTTTTTGTAAAATAACGTCAAAAGGAATACTCAAGCCTCTTTTATTACGGAAAACGCATCACATGACATCATTTTTATCACACTTAAGAATTTAGATAAGATAAGATATTACTAGCATAATCTATTTTAGCATACAACGAATCTCACTGCTAGGATAAGTGTCAAGTCCGTCATCAATTTGAAACTATTGCTGAACTTATTTCAATCCTGAAAATAATTTCAAAATAGCTTGAATTATACGGAATAGTATCAATTCTATCCAGTTGGTAATCTGGAACTCAAACCAATCCAAACTCGGTCCAGAAACAGTATCTATCTTTATTACGATCCGAATTTGCGTTGATCTACAAGAACATAAATACGACTTGTTGGCGTCCTATCCAACTTATGCATTGACTTATAAAAGGTTTAAATTAATATAGCGCATAAACTTATATTTTGTGCACATCTAAGAGAAGACATGAAAAGACCTATTCAATCCTTCAGTATCTTGGATAGATCTTCTGAAAATGTAAATGCCTACGAAAAGTCACCACACGGCATGTCAGCGCACCAAAAGGCTGCTCTTTCTATTCCATTAAGCTGCTTTCCACCCACAAGAAGCTTTTCACTTACCACCCAACACACACCCATACACACACACAAACTACCCGCAAACGCTAAATCCCTTCAATTTGTTAGTCAAACCACAGGAACAAACTAGCATTAGCAAGCACACCCATACCGAAACGTACCCGCGGTACCCGCATCCCCCGTACACACCGGGCTGAAAAGGTGTGGAAAACGCTTTTCCAAAAACGAGAAGAAATCATTTTCCGGTTCTTAGCGAACAGGGAAGCAAGAGTTCTGCACCGTCGGTACCATCCCACCGACTTATGCCAATAAATTAAACATACCGTTTTGTGTGGCTCTGAGGGAGATGGTGTGTGATCTATGAATATTCCGTGAGCGGCAAGTGATATTATTTGCCACGCTTTTCCAATGTGCCATTTAGCCCTGCCCCCCCCCCCTCCACACTGCATGGAATGGAATTAATTCCGCACCAAACTCAATTCCGTGTCACGTAATGCCGAGCCAGTCAGAGTTTGCTGACGCCGGTGACTTTTGGTCGGGACGCCGGGACTGAACGGGCAACCGCAAACACAAAAAGTCACCGTAGTAAGTTTTCGCTCGCACGGGATTAGATATTAGAGCTGGAGGTGGTTCGATTAGTCATTGGGAAACGGGTTGTTAGGGACGTTAGAAGGGTGGGTTGTATAGATGGGCATGTGTGCACGGTAAAGCAGCTTAGCCGCACTCGTTAACCGTAATTGTTCGGGTGGAAGATGTTGCCATGAACAAACTGAACTTTCTTCATGCTGAGGATGTGTGGAAATTTTTCAAATCCTATTTCCAATTTCAATAAATATTCCATTTTTTTTCCTCTTGCGTGTGCTCTGCAATAGCTTGAAAGGATAATAATAGCTCACAATGATTGCGTCCATGATTTACTACCCTTCCCCATAAAGTGTGCAAGTGTTTGAAGTGCAATAAAGTGGGGCACAAAATCCAATCATGATTAAATTTACGACCCACCGGTACTTCACGGGTCTGATTCCAGCCTAAGCATTGCCATTTTTCCCCTTTTGTCAAGGATCAGAATTATTATCCCATTTTATAACTCTACTTTGCCTTTATCAATCGCGGCCCTCCGTTTTTTTTTTCTCATGCTTACATAATACACAGAATACGCACAAAAAACTGAAGTTTTTTTCTGCCCTACTTCAACTCACACCTATTGGACACGAGAGGGGCCAGATCTTTACACTCCCTTTCATTCACACCCGCCCAAACGGTACCGGTTAACGAGCATTGAATAATCCGCACCCCACTCCGGGCGAGATAGATAGAGCCATTACGGTGCGGGGGCGACAGCGGAAAAAAGGGGTACCGACTCAGGAACATATTTTTAACTCCCATAAAAACCATTACAACTTTGCCTATAAAGATAAAAATGTTGCGCTACCTGGATACTGAGACTGTTTTGGCGCAATTAAAATATGCGCGAAAGTTTTGTGCCTGTGTTCGCGGAATCGTCTCGCCACGCGAAAAGCGCACGATAAATGCACCGGTTTGCGTCCTGCTTTCCACTCCCGGTTTGTGGTCTACCATCCATGGGACGGACGCATCTCGTTCATATTTGTGCGAATGGGTATAGTAATAAAATGTAAATCGGTTTTTGCCGCTGCCCACACACGTCTCGGCCTAAACCGTACCTTTTATGGGGCGTGTTGGACAGGTTGGTGGTGGTGGGTATTAAACCTGCTGAGCCTTCAGTAATTAAAAATTGTTCACGTGCCAATCCGGTTAGCCACGGTAGGCCGGTCGGGATGGATTTTAGATTAAATGCACCAGTTTTGCATAGTAAGTAATCTGGGAATAAAGTGTACTGCGGTGTAGGTTGAATTACGGGAAAGGATTTTTACTTCTATTATTTAGCGCAACTCTTTGTCAATAGTCCAGGTGTATCATACAAATCATAATAAACATTATAAAGTATGAAAAAAGCAGGTTAATAGCGCGAAGAGGATGGACATTTCAAAAAGATCAGTTGAGACACTTTTTAATCTAAAATCAAAAAGTTAGGAAAGTATGTTACAAACACAAAACGCTAGAATAGGCAAAGATATAACAAAATTCTAAGAAATAAAATTGATGAATTAATGCAGACCGTTTAAGGATTTCTAGGTATTTTTTCTTGATAAAAGGATCTCGATTTGGAAAGATTACTAAACAATAAAGCATTTGCTTTCTATCGATAAACTTCTAAAAGCGGTTCGTTTTTCGAGCTTTTTAGTCTTGCTGCATTAATAATTATTCATTTATTGAATGAAAACGTTTTTTTTTTGTTAACTATCCTTGCTGTGTTAGAACATAATTTCAGCACACAGAAAAATTATCACATGTTAGGCCTTCATCATCGCTTATTGTTTAAGTGCTTCAATATTTTAGTCGTATATCAAATATAATTAACATGTTTTCTTTCCCCTTTTTCATTATTTGTGCGTTTTAAATTGTATTATTGAAGAATCAATCGATCGTACCTGAACAATATTCTTCTCAAAATGGACTAGAAATCAACATCTGTAATATGTTGACAGTAAACAAAGACTCGCTTCTTAATACTTATTATTTGAGTGATATTCAAAATAATGTCTATTGCTTCAAACCATCAATCGTAAGACGTATGTAGCTGTGCACTCCAGTATTAAAATCCAATTTGCTCAAGATCAAATCTTTTATTGCCAAACTCACTTAACGTTTTGACCTTCTGCCTTCCCCGGCAAACAGTTTCACCCGCTTAACCATTCAATGAAGATTAGAATTTCTTGCCAAACAGTGCACTTTCGCAAACTCCACTCCACCAAAGGCCCAATTCCAAGAACTGTATTAAAAAAATGGCCGGATCAGGTCGTAAAGCGTCGCCTGCCGATGATCCCTTTTCCGCGGCGTCAATAAATTTCCCATTCCGACCAGCTGGCCGTCAACGGTGGGGCACCGGCTGCGTTTAATGGCGCTTCATTAGCTTTCTCCCGGGCCGCCCCTCCTGACGCCTCACGCCGGCCGGTGCTCTTGTGCAGTAGCCTGCCTATTTATAGTCCTTACACGTGACCTAGCCGTCACGGTGTGGCCATCATACCGAGCGACGTAGAGGACGGCTTCAAACTTCTGGCTGCAGCAGAGTTTCCTGCCCAGACTCGTACCATCGTCGCAGAGCAGTGTTCCGGCGGTTACTCGGGAGTCGGAGACAAGACAAACTAGGAAATCATTCAAAATAATTCACCATCTGTGCACGGGAAACTTTACCACGTCGGCTTCCCCCGTTGCCCCAACATGTCTAGTCCAGTGCTTGGGTAAAGGCTATAAAATGGTACTTCACCCGGCCGTGCCCAAAGTTTGTATGCGTCAGCGATCCTTGACTCTTTTTTTTTTGTTTGGTTTAAGTTTCGTAATCATTTCATCAAACAACAACAACTACTACTACGCCCTCTTGGACATTCAGGGATCACACGCACATTCTCGCCCAGCCATACGTGAGTATCAAAAATCAACGCCAAGCGATCGTAAAACTTGGGATCGGGAAGTCCACCGGGCGCGTCGGATCGAATTTTATTTTTCCGCAGTTTAAATGACAGCGCGGCTGGAAAGCTTCCGCTTCCGTTACGATTGGCTCCGAGCGGCAGTAAGCACATTTAGAGTGCCAATTTCGTTGCCTGGAGTGTGTGTTTTTTGTTGTTGATCGGAGAAGACGGACTGTAAAAGAATTTCCCGATTGGATAGAGGGAAGATTGGAAGATATTTGATTAGGGAAGTCGTAAACTTTGATGCGAGCGATACCAATGGAAGCTTATTTATTCTGCTCGTCGGATGGAAAGTGTAGTAAATCAGTTAGATAGAAGCAACGGAATAGCGAAGAAGATGTTCCTAAGAAATAGTATACGATGTTAAAAAACAAAACAACAAATTATTTGGCAAAAAATGGTTCTAGGGGCGTTTTAAAAAGACATTTTCTATTCTGTTGTCTAAAATCCTGCAACAATAGAAACAAATCCTTTGAACTGAACTACTAAGCATTATACTCATCATTAAGGAGGTTGACAAAGGTCGACCAGGGAGCTGTGCAAAAGACACATACATTATCTACGACGTTAAATGTTGCCGGGCAAGCTTTCAACCTCAGTAGACGATGACGACACCCGCTTTTAACCTTTCTATCCTTTCTAGGAACAGCGCTCATTACACTACGGTAAGCAGAAACTTATGGTTCACCTTTTGGATCCAAAAATAAGGCACACCCTTCGTTTGCGGGGTTTTGCTTCGTTTCTGCTCCGTACAGTAGATCATAATTACGACAATAATTTATTTTAATTAATATCACTTTACACCAGCACAAACGGACCAAAGTGGCAGAAACCAACCGTAAAAATGTCATTTGTCTGGAGAGCGCCTTTTTTCTGGAAAGCAATGTTTCCCAAAAACTGAGGAACAAAAAAACAGTCCTTTAATTGAACAACGCTATAAGCGTGGGTTTCTTGACGTTTGTTGCCGTGCTGTTTACAATGGTCAAAGTGTTTGCACAAAGAAATAAAAGTTAGCAATTAAAATTAAATGATTTAGCTTTTGCGAACCCTGTTGATGTGAGCCAGTAAATGATGAATATGATGGAAAAGGGGTTATCTTTGAGGTTACAAAAACGTAGTGAACTTCATTGTCAGAATGAGTAATTTTGCTATTTACCGGTACCATTCATCAAAATTTACTTATCTCTTATCTTATACAAAAACAGAACAACAACTTACCTATTATTTTTGTCCAGCTTGCAGTTTCTTATACAATAGCTGGTAATATTGATGATGTTGCTGAAAATATTGAAAGAAAAAAACACCAGTAAATATTTTATACCAAAATCAACTTGAGTAAAGCGAATACAAAATAATAAATCATCAAAATAAAATCATCTATTCGAAAGATTAATAATAATTATATCAAACATATCTTAAATTACGCTCTTTGTTGAGTAAGTATGATAGAAATATCACAAGAAATGTTGTGATAGATCGCTGTCCAACAACGGCAACGTTCATCTGCCCTTCCCAGAAACTGATCAGCTTTCGTAATAATCCGTCCTAATCAACCATCAGCACCGGAGAGTGCATATCGTTATCAGGCATAATCAGTGGAGCTACAATTCTGGACCCAAGCCGGCGCCGGGAATCCAATCAGGGCCCAACTAGAGCAAAAACAGCACCGAACGAGAACCAAGAACGCAAAGGTGAAAATGCAAATTAAATCCGAAACCCGAACACGCGCTAACGAGAACGCGGCGATCGAATCTGGCAGCGTTCGCGGATGGCGGGATTAGAAGGTGAGAAAGTCTCGGGCGTCAACGCGTCGGTAGCTTGGTAACGTAGGGGTTTAAGAATCATCCCGACGTAATGATCCTGGGCCCCCGTACATTCCAGGTGCATCTTTCGCCTCTCGAGAGTGGGTAAATTTGAATTACTTCGCGCGTTTCGTGGATCTAAGGAAATGCAACGGTCGTTTGGAGGAAGGAGTAAGCGCACCGACAGAAACGCTCGCTACCATTAGCATCGTAATTGAGTGCCAAGCACTCGGAAGGAACTGCGAGACTGTGTTGAAATGTTGCAGGTGCTTCTGTTTGCTGCCATTAGGTGAGTACGATGGTGATAAAGTTATTCAACGCGAACGCATCACTAGGTCGTGAAGGGTGATGCAATCAAACGTTTCTCGCTGCAGCAAGGTGTAGTCAACATTGACACCAATAAGTCAATCATGGGTTTAAGCTTGAAAAGTTCATCATAGGTCCAGAGCCTTTACAGGAGAGCTTCAAGGATTTTGTTCTGCATAGAGTTAGGTTTAGAACATATAATCCGATAGTTGAAAGCTATACCAGTATATCTGACAGACTTTATTATGCAAAACATACCACATTTAGAGCTTCTAGTACATCATAGCGATAGATGCTGACAATAGATAAACTTTTGCTATATTTTGCTGAGTAGCTTCATTGCTACTCCTACACAAATACGACTCCAGCTTGAAAAATGAGCCCCAAACACGCTACAGAACGCAACCTGTTAAATCATTCCGCAGCTCATTTCAACTTTCCAAACACTTCCATTTCACCTGAACCGGGGACTGATATACCGGCGAGACAAAGCAAATTAAATTTGCAAACATTTTTAATGAGTTTGTAATTGAATTCAAAAGTGTTGAAGTACATCTACATCTTGTGATGAACTTTCTTGCACGATCTTGAAATTAGGTCTTCTCCATTTTCCCCATGGCGTGCCGCAGGTGAAACCCATCCAGGACCTAGGAGCGGCCCTTGTCGTTGAGCACAAGACAAAGAGCGAAAAGGATTGATGTGCTTCAATCTTACCGTCCCGCATGGGATGCTGACATGCTGCAATCGATTCTGGCTGTCTAGCTTGACGGTTTTACAGCTGCACGTTCCCGACCGAACCCCGTTCAGGGCCAATAAATCTGTCTGGATCACGCGGGTAGCAGTGATATTCGTGACACGGCAGCCCGAATGCACCAGCGTACAATTGGAGTACACGTGTAGTCGATTAAGTTGTGCTGAGTGCACGGGTTCATGGTTTGAAAAGGGGTTACAATCAAGCACAGGAGCTTTTCCCCGAGGGCCACCGCTGTTGGAGACATTGTGAGAGACAGTGAGACCAAGAAGTGCAATCTAATTTATTCGCAGATGCATTTGATTCGTTTGAGTGAGCTTTGATTGAGTCGCCGTTTGTTGTACGATAGCTTTTATGGATAGATTTGGAGTTCATTTGTGAAGAAGACTGCGTTCGAGGATACGGCCACTTGGTTAATAAAATAACAAACAACAAAACAATAAAGTTGTTTAATAACGTAGCTGAAATTAACAAGAGTTTACTGTTTGTATAAAAATAAAACATCAGGAAACTGATATTCTAACTAGATAGTTAAAACCCTCATCTTGATGAAAAAGTATCCTAGAGATTTCTCATAAATAATTCATTTTCGTGCATCGTATTCGGTTCAATTCCACTTAGCTGGATGATTTGCCACGAAAAATGAATAAAACGTTCACGTCAGCAGCAGACCCAGACCCAGAGGCTCACTCACAAAAAAAACGAAAATATAAAAAGACAACCTCGAATCAGCAGAACCATTGAAAGGAAACCCATCTTAATCATTTTCAGTTTTGCCGACCCGTTTTAAAAACTTTCCATTGCAAAAGTGGGATTCATTTTCGAAATTTCCCTCCTTCTCTCTGCTTCCCCCCTCCTGAGTCAGGACTTCCATCACTGAATGGGTTGCGATCTGGGCGCAAACCAGTCGAGAACGATCGCTTTTCCCCCCCATCAACACTCTTCCGGGCGTGAAATGAACAATCGTGGAACGATGGAAAACGGAACCTCGATGAAATACTGTCAGCACGTCACCGCTTCCCTGAACTGTGGCTGGTAAAATGAGCATCAATCATACTTTTTCACACCTCATTTCAGGTGGCTTCCATTGTGCAGACGCGTCCTTCGGGGCGGGGGGGCCTTGTCGAGGCTAAAAGTGAGCAGAAGGAGCACACAAAATGTGATACGCTTCATACAGCTTCATTCTTCCTTGGTTCCTGCGAAATATGGCATCTTTTAAAGCGTCTCCCGAACGATTGCACAAGAAACGGCAAGTAGGCAACGCAAAGAAAAAAGAACGAAACCGGTCGGAGAAAATCGGTATTCATATTTTTCATTTCACTGCCAGTGACAGCAAAGATGCATTTAAATTATTCACAACGGCAGAAGCAGCACATTTCACTTTTGGTCGCCCGTTTTCTAAACCAGCGTTTTTGAGTATGGTTCTTTTTTTGGGAGCTTTTGGAAGTGGGGAGTTTTTTTTGGAGACGTTTTTCTTTTATTGCTTTGCTCTTATCGTTAGTGAATAACGTGGATGACAGTCATATATTTAAAGTCGAAACTATTTTGTTCAATTTTGAATCTCGATATTTAAAATAATTATATAACAAAATAAGGATTTAGTACATGTTTTTTTACTCTTAATTTTCCTTTCGAGCGTTTAATAATAATCATCTATCAAGTTGCTCTGCTCAGTTAAATTGATCATAATTTTTAAGAAAACCATTAAACGATCGAGTTTAGCAGCAACAACAATGAGAAACTGAATCTAAATCCCTCTTGTTTGATAAATATGCCCAAAAACATGAATGGCTTTCTTTAGCAGGCTGCAAAAAGAAAACGCCATAAGAAATAACAATTCAAGATGGAATTCATCCATTTAGGAAATCTTTCACCTTCTTAGGCACTTCATGGTAGCATCCTTAGCTTCGCATTGTCCAAGGTTAGAGCAATCTGTTCCTTCGTAAACCTGGCAGATAAGCTACACGGAACAAAAGCAGCAGCAGCAAAAAAAAACACTTAATTTGACTTTATTGTTAATTCGCTTTACATTCCACCGGGCGGCATTTTGTGCCTGCTGCCTGGCTGATTTCATTGGCTTTCAACGAAAACCCTTGGCAGTACACGTGCACCAACCAGAGCAGAAGCTACAGCCGCTTACCGCGTCTGTTCAACTGCTCCCGCCGATACGCGCACCGGAAGATGCAATGAAATGAGCATAAAATTACTGACGAATTCATCGCGTCGATTCAGCGAAACAATTTTCCAACCGGATCCGGCCCTTGCCCTCACTCACGCGCAAAAAGGCGCAAGGCTTGCCCTTCCGGCGCGGACAAAGGCACCGGGAGTGACCGATGGAACGGTTCGCAATGGTTCGCAATGGTGAAATAAATCATGTCTCGCAGTACTGGCCAGAAGTGGCACCAGCAGCGGCCGTCTTGTTTGAGAGCCCATTTTGTTGTCGTTTTATTTTTCAGTTCATGACACAAACAAAAAATGGGAATCATCTTTGCGAACGTCCCGCCAGAGAACTGCGACTCTGCAAACAGCGGACGGGGAGCTTTTTGTCGAGCAGGTCGTGGAGGTGTCTGAACTGGTGAACCATTTTCGAATGAATGATAGATAATAAGCGGAAAGTGTGCAAAATGACAACCGTTCGGGTATGGTACCGTCGCATAAATGGTCATCCCCGGAAGTCCTCACTTGACGGGCCTTGGGCAGGAAAATGAGGCATAAGATGACGACGGTCAAAGGCGAAGCGTAATTGCTCGAGAGCGTGCTTGGGATTGGTGTGTAGTACCGTTTGGCCGCTTGGTAAAGATCGAAAAAGGTTGTGTTGGAATATTCAGTAGAAGCAGTTACTGTGTGCTGACCAGAACGTGATTTATGATAGTCTCTGGTGAATGAATAGTTGTGAAAATGAAGCTTTAAGCTTATTCAAATAATGGGGTCCTTTCCGTTTTAAGTTCGTAGGCTGAAATTTCAGCCTGTCAGCTGTTTGCATTGTATAGCAGTTTTCGAGCAGCTATCTAAGTAGGTATAATATCCAGGTGGGCTTATCCCAAGGTATATGCATTTATAAGGATGATTTTTATCGCTTCTGCTTCTGAATGAAGATTTTAAGAGTATTTTGTGTATTCGTCAAGCCTCCAGAAAGCTTGTTTGAACAAAAATTTTCACCTCTCCTGTCAAAAAGAGATTTTCAAATTTGGTTATAAAAAACATGCTATGAGACCACCTGGACTACATACACTTTGATTTTGGATTCCATAACCAGATCTCTTTAATGCACCTTGGGATAAATGTAAACAACACCTTGTTTTGCAATTTTTCGAGCAGGAACTCGAATCTAATTCTAGCTTTGAGGATAGAATAATCTAGACTGAAAATTGCAGGCTATTTTTTTGTGTGGTTTTGTATGGAGTGTTTACATGATTTCAGCCTCCAACTGTCAAACTCCATACAAAAAACTGACTAGAATCGTGAAGGGTCCCAATATTAAAAAAAAAGATTGTACATTTATGTGATGAGTTCCTCATGAATAAAGCAGGATATCAATAGTAATGAGTGTACTATTTCACAATAAAAACCGTTGATGTTACAATGATAAATATGATAAATATTTTAAAAAAATCATTATGTACTCTTTAACAAAAAAACAGCATTTTTCTAAAAAAATCGCAATGTTATAAGTAAAATACATTTGAAAATGCGGATTGCTTACTTTGATGCTGAAAGATAAAATGACTTAAAAAATATGCAATTAATACCACAAAGCGCCTGTAGTTAGGCAATGTACGACGCAAAAGCTACTTATATGAACATTATCAAGGTGATCTTTAATGATGAATTAAAAATCAGACAAAGACGGAGTAGTTGAACACGTTAATCTCTTATGCTAGATAATTTAATTCCCTTTAACGTACCAAGCTAAAGCAACGAGCTGAAATTCAATTACGAGATCTTTTTTTATTTTAGCCGTACGTTTTGCCACACTTTCAGAGCAACACCACGACACTGTCCACACACAAAGCGAAATGGCCTAATGAAAAATACATTGTGTATTTCAATGAAGCGGAAAATTACCACCAGCGATGATTACGCCGAAGAGGTCAGGACGGATTCAAATGAAGCTCTGGGCGCTGGGTGTGTGATTGAGGAAAACTTAATCAAACAAAAAATATTAAAAGAAAGAATAGATAGCAAGTGGTTTTAAAATGAAACTAAAAAAAAGACGCCAGAAAAATGGCGACAACAAAAGGCAACTCCAATCAAGAGTATCCTCATTCGCAACGGAAAGCAGAAGGACGCATCTCCAAGCGCAATGGCGCATTCCTGGCACAAATGAACCATTTAATCACTGGAACGAGCTGTCCTTAACCACTTTTCCGCTTTTCTATCAGTTGGTTATCCGCTTTTTTCCTTCTCCTCAGCATACCGCCGTCCTATTTCCCCCCTCAACAACCAAGCTCGATAGCTTGTAGCGTGTCTATTTTTTGTTCGCTTCCTCTCTCTCTCTCTGTCGAACGCCATCACCTCTGCGCTGAATGGTCGCATGGTTTGAATCCTTTCTTTCATTCAAGTGCTGTTCCCATTGTTTCTCGGAAAGCGGGTTTCTCCCATTCCCGGAACGGGCGGGGAAAAAGTGACGCACACTTTTGTGGGCTTCTCAGAATGCGTTTTTCAGCTCGATGGTTCGCTGACAGGCGCGCGCGCTCCCGCTCCGGAAAACGGAAACGAAACAACTCAATAATCGAACCGTTCGGTTCGGTTCCTACGAGTGGGAAGCCGCTGGGACGCCATAGCAATGGCAGCACACTTCCCAGTTCCTAAACCGAAGAAATGGGGCCGCACATTAGCCGTAGAATCAATACACGGAGCATTATAAATAAAGCTTAAATATAATAAATTCAAGCTCATCGTTTTGCGCCCGCATTTGGGGTGTTTTTCGTGGTGTGCGATTTCGCTGAACATTTGCTCCATGCCTCCCCCTGGTTGCCACTTGGACGGTTTCGCATCGGTACAAAAACGCCCAGGAAATTCGTCCCTGGTTGCTAGCGGATTATCAGATTATATTAAAAACCACCCCTGTCGACAAGAAATGCTTTCGGGCGGTGAAGCATCGTGCAACTTTTTTTCCACCTCATTCTTCGGTGGTTTTTGCCTGTACGCAAATGCTTACAGTGGTTGGAAGCTTTCCCGCTGCTGTGTGATTGCTTTCGGGCCGAGCATCTTTACGATAAGGAGGGATGGTGGTTCGTGGTGGAGCGGCAAATGGAAGCGTGTGGCCACTGAAAACTGTAACTATGAAGGGAGCCGAGAAATTAATCAACCGAGGTTTAATTGAAAATTTATCTCAGTGTTTGAGACGCCCTAGGGCCCACACAGGGAGGCCAGTGGGACCAGCACGGAAGAGGTGATGAGAATGCTTTGTACAAATGCTTAATTACACAGCTCAAAAATTAATAGGGCAATACCGTGGAGATTGATTGCATTGATTAAATATCACGGGAATGTGTCAAGTTCTTCAGAATTATGTTTGGTGATGCTTCCGATGCTGTCCTTGATTTTATGACTTCTTATTCATCGATATCGCAATGTTGATGATAGCATTAGAGGTTTTATTGACCTTGAAGCTCAGCAACATTGTTTTCTGGTATGGCATGAATTCGATAACTTTATTTTATTGCTTACATTATTTATCATTTATGAGTACGGAGCAGCTTATCTCTATCTATTAAATGAAATAGATAAACATAAAGGGTAAAAATAAGCCTTCAATATTCAATAGTTTCAATCAATGGGGCCCTTCCCGTTTTAAGTTCGTAGGCTGAAATTTCAGCCTGTCAGCTGTTTGCTTTGTACAGCAGTTTTCGAGCAGCTGTCAAAGGGGGTGTAATATATAGGTGGGCTTATCCCAAGGTGTATGCATTTAGAAGGCTGATTTTTATCCCTTCTGCTTGTGAATGAATGTGGATGGGCCGGTCTGGTGGTACAGTCGTCAACTCGTACGACCTAACAACATGCCCATCATGGAAGTCCCGAATAGACTATGCCCCCATACGTAGAACTGACTATTCTGCTATGGTAACAATAAGTCACTGAAAGCCAAGCTCACCCACTAGTGCAGGCAGGCCTTGACCGGCAACGGTTGTTGTGCCAAAAAAGAAGAGAAAGCTTGTGAATTAAGATTTTAAGTCCTGTCAAAATCTGACGTTGGGGCCCTTTCCGTTGTAAGTTCTTAGGCTGAAATTTCAGCCTGTCAGCTGTTTGCATTGTATAGCAGTTTTCGAGCAGTTATCTAAGTGAGTAGAATATACAGGTGGGCTTATCCCAAGGCTTATATGAATTTAGAAGACTGATTTTTATCGCTTCTGCTTCTGAATGAAGATTTTAAGAGTGTTTTGTGCATTCGTCAAGCCTCAAGAAAGCTTGTTTGAACAAAAGTTTTCACCCATCCTGTCAAAAAGTGATGTTCAAATTTGGTTTGAAAATACATACTATGAGACCACCTGGCTACATACACTTTGATTCTAGACGTGATCTCTGTAATGCACCTTGGGGTAAATGTAAACAACACCGTGTTTTCGAGCAGGTACTCGAATCTAATTCTAGCTTTGTGGCTAGAATAATCTAGACTGAAAATTATAGGCTAGTTTTTTTGTGTGGTTTTGTATGGAGTGTTTACATGATTTCAGCCTCCAACTGTCAAACTCCATACAAAAAACTGACTAGAATCGTGAAGGGCCCCGATGGTGGTTTAAAAAAACATGAAATGAGATCACCTGGTCAACAAACACTTTGATTCTAGATTCCACAACCTGATCTCTTTAATGCCTCTTGGGATAAATGAAAACACAAACTTCTTTTGTCATTTTTCGAGCAGGTACTCGAATCGGATTCTAGCTTTGAAGCTGAAATAATCTAGACTGAAAACCGCAGGCTAGTTTTGTGTGTGAATTTATATGGAGTGTTTACATGATTTTAGTCTCCAACTGTCAAACTCCATTTAAAAAAGCTAACTAGAATCGTGAAGGGCCCCAATATTTACTTTTACTTTAACTAAAATCTATTTTGCTATTTTTCTCTTCTTTTGCGATAGGAGATATATGACAGATAAAAGAAAAGTCTACATTGTATCTTAGATCTAACGATACGGTCTCTGTGATGTTATCTAATCAGTAGGTTTGCGTTAATCTCTGATGTAACAACAGCAATAGTCGGCCAGATGTAGGTCAAACAATAACAATAAATTTCTGTAGCCAAAACAACGGCAAACGAAGGCAGATTTCCATTTTTGTCAAACATTTACAGTTTTCTATAAAAACCTTTACAATCACCGACGATTTCAGAACGCCCAAGAGCAAAAACGCCTTAAGTTCTTTCCCTTCCTACCAAACCAGTTTTAAACCCAACAAGAAAAAAAAAGAACCCACAAATATATCGATCCTCAACGGTCGATCGTTATACCGCGCGGAGAAAAAAATCCAAAAACCAATAACCTGCCAATGATTTCCTAATAAACTGCGCGCTCGTGCTAATGATTGCATCGCATCCCCGTGGACTCGCCGGCTGGGGCTCAAATTAGACCTTCCTTTGGACGTAAAGTTCCAAATTTATAACCACTATTCCTCAGCAACGAAGACCTTCCTCTCGGTTACCTTGCTGTTATCGATACAAGCGCCACTAAAACTTGAGCTAAAATCTATCCCGCGAAACAGGTCACGGTGCGCCGCCATCGGGTGCTCCCGGAGCCGGACGGATATCGGATCCCTCATCATCATCATCATCGGCGAACCAACGCAACACCGTGGTATTGGTTTGATTTTATCCACTGCTCTGCGGGGACGCATTTGGTTGACGCGCCTTTCAAGCTTGCGAGCTCAAACGCACCAAATGTACCGCTTCCGTCAAAAACTCTCCGCGACGGGGTACGGGTTTTGATGAGGTTTAAAGATGGATGCGATGTGATAAGCCACATACTGCTGCCAGAATAGGAGAGGTTTCGCAAGTCAGACGAGCCAGATGCTTTTGTTGCTGATCTGCTGCTGCTGCTGCTGCTGCTAGCAAACGACGCCCCGGGTGTCGGTGTGTCTTAAAGTATCCGTCGAGCATCTCGGTCATAAAGTTCCAGCCCGAGTCCGACAAGAATGTTCCTCCGACGGGAGGCGCCCCTGATGGGCGATTTACGCCGATTCTAATAAAGATCCAATTAGCGTTCTGGCGCGGTTGGGTTTCGCATCCTCGATGGCTGACTCTTCTGCCTGATCGTAAATCGTAACGGCTACCAAGGAATGCAAAAAGAGCTAACCGAGCGACGAAAGGCATCTTAAGAGGATCGCAGGAATAATGGAATGAGTGTGCTCGTAATTTTGGGAATTTAAAAATTGCTACGGTGCTGCGGCATGCAGTTGCGTTTGCAGTAGCGCGAGTGGATTTCAGATTGATAGTTTTCAGAGTGTTTATTTTGGGGGAGAAGAGGAGGAATTCTTTACGATCCCTGTTTTATTGAAAAATATTTTTCAAATTAAATGGGACCGAACCATAAGCAAATCGAAATGCTTTCTAAATAGGCAATGACAGCAGCGTCTATTCATCAATAGCAATAAACTTCAAATAGGTCTCGAACAAACCAATTAATCTTTCAAACGTGCACTAAACAAACATAAACAAAAAATCTTTACTTAAACTTCAAATCAAGTTAAAAAAAAACAACCGTTCAAAAGGATAAATAAGATACACACTTTTTATTGCACACTTCATCAAAATAATAACAATATTTGTGACATTAATGGGCAACACGCCAAAGCATAGCAAAACAAACGGGCAATTCTGGTAAATTATTACTATCGCAACCCCAAAACAGACACTAAAAATAACACTAAAGCGTCAATTTCAGGCAAATTTATGCTACGAATCACCGACCAAATTTGCATGATCAAATGTTTACTCACTGCAAAATGCATTTAATGCACCGGAGCACAATTTTATTGTGCTGAGCAAACGCCGTCATGATAATTTGTTATTTTATCATTGACGAAAGAGGCGTGAACAAAAAAAAAACACCGGCCCGCCCCGATGCAGAAAGCAGAAAGATAACAATGGTTAATAAACAAACCCCATGCTTTTCACCGTACAAAAGGGTAAAAGTTTTCCGAGCCCTTGTTCCGGGTGTTGTTTTTTATGCGGCAATCAGAGCTGATCCTGTGGCGAGGAGGCTGAGGCAATCGCAGCAGCATTCACATATTTCGCAAAAATCGAGCAGAAAAGTTCCGGCAAACGAATGTTCCACGAATAGAAAGCCGAGAACAGAGAAATAGAGAGAGAGAGGGATAAAATGGGGAAAAAATAACACGATCACTATGTTCTACTCATCACCCAACACACACACAAAAACACAGCCACCAAGCGCAGTAGCCCCAATACTAATGAACATTATTTCCGGTACATTTCTCAGCTGGAAATATTTAATGCAATGCAAATTCAAACCAACCATCGAGTTGTGGCTGAAAGTCTGGAAGTTTGTGTTGGGAGAAGAATGAAAAAAAACAACATTCGTTCCTTTGCTAACCGGTGGCATAAGAGCCGCAACCACCGGCCAGACCGACGGATAAAGCTAATGTTGTTAGCTGTTTAACACACGCACACACACACAATGGAACAAAAATGTGCGAAGGAGAGCGGACGAATGTTTGACTCAATGTTTGTACAGATATTAATCAATTAGAAGCCCGCTTGCCGGTTGGTTTGAGAGGCGTGGGATACCCTTTCCTTGGGTCGTAACCGACAATGACTTGTGTGGGCGAAAAACAGTTGATGCGAGATGCTTAAATATTTGTGGAAATGAGACTGAAGGAGGTCTCATTACTAGAAGCAGTAAGCCCATTTTTCACACGATGAAATTAGTATCTATTATTTAAATATTTACTTCATGTAATTTAAGTTATTTTAAGGTCTGCTAGATTTAGTAAACTTTATTAGGGAAACCCGGAAGGAATTTAAAAGGTTAATATCTGTTGGATTTTGGGTTTATACAGTAAATATTTCGAATATGAAATCTATTAAGAAAACACATATGAACTAGAAGGAACTAAACCATAGGATATAGATAAAACTACTTGACTAATTCGGACTGCATGAAATGAACTGCTCGTACTACACGAATGAACTTTGTAATGAATTATGAAATGAACTATGGGACAAACGAATACACAGTTGCAAACAGACCGGCGATTACGGTGCACGATTCCCATCAAATTTGTACTAAGCTAATATCACAATCCAGCACTTTAGTGAATATATTTCACAACATCATTTCGAGCGAAAGTCCTTCAGGCGATAAAAGCAAACAAAAACATTGTCTTAAAAGCTTGGAGAAAGTATTGATGTCAGTAAAATAAATCACAGTTCAATAATCATTTGCTAATTATTGATAATTATTTTGTAGAGACTTTTAGTGTCTGTTGCCATTATTTGCAAAAGAACGGCACTGACAACGATGAGAATTTGAATATTTTTTATGATAATTTTTTTGCTATCTTTTTAGGTAAATTTTTTTACTCTTCGTGATGAATTGCTTACGTTTTACTTTACTTTGTTAATTTTGTTTTGGAACTGTTTCAACAAAAGTATTAGTATTATTTATTCCACGAAACAGCCCTATTTCTAAATACATGTTTTGTAGATTAGAGAACTCTTCTGCAAGAAGAAATCCAAAAATGTACTTAAAGTTATGTTCACCCCTCTCGATCGATCTTAGCCGACACGTAGCGATATTATTTAATAAACTTCCCCGACAGCTTTCCGATCTGTGCAATATTTCATCCTCTACCACGGTGTGTATCGGTGTATCATCACGGTATCATCACCCCTGAGCGCGAGTACCCGAGACACCGCCGGGAGGCATTTTCCGCCAGTTGGTACCACCCAACGATGGTGTCACGTACCACCTTTCCGTTGGGTGCCACCCAAAGCACCAAAGATTAACCGTCGACTGTAATTCGATGAAGTACCATTTCGTGACTACGGTACACTCGCCTCAGCACGAAAACAGCGTACCGCTTCTCAAACGAATCTTCACACAAACAAGATGGGTAAGAAGGTAAGAGTAAGGACAGAAAATAAAAAAAAAACAACAAACTCGCGTTTGTGAGAGATTACGAGCTTCGGAGATGAGCAGAGCAACACAAACGATGAGCACCAATTTTCCATATCGAAAGAACCCATAATCCATAAACAAACCATCCCTCGGCGTGCATACAGACCACAGGGTGAATCTGTTGTTTTTTTTTCGTTCTTTTCGCCATTTTCTTAGATGTCATGTTAGCTTCATTAAATTTTCTTTATTTTTCTCGGTTCAAACGAGAAGTGGTAGGTAACGATGTGGGATACCGGTTTGCCGTTTGACACACACAATCCATATCAACCGGATGGAGCGAGTTTAGCTGCAAGCTTTGCTAACTCCACCTAGCGCCTGTTACGTGGGTTAGGTTTTCTGCGAAAAAGGGGTAAATAATTTGACGTCATTTGGGAAATTAGGTCGCGGTACGACCACGCGCACTTGCTGGATGTTCTCCGGTCGAACCATTAGTAAAGCTCAATGTTGAGAGAATACGTAATTTGCATTAAAACAAAAATACTGGAGCGTCTGTTTCAGGAAAAGAGAGTGAATATTAGAATGGAAGATAAATATTTATTAACGCAGCACGTTTTTCGAAGAATTTTTAATTATTGCCTTAGCACACAGAATGTATGAAATTATTATCCATGCGTAAAGTATTCGTTATCATATGAGGAGGTTTGCTTAGGATATTCAAATCTATTTTCCCAAAATCCACCAAAATAGAAAAATAAAGAGGCAGCGCTTTTCATCGGTGGAAAAACATCTCGAGCTCCATATTAGAAAAGCTGCATGCATGCTGATAAAAATACTCTGAACTTAAATCAATTTTAGAAACACAGGAAAGAAAGCAGTTGTACCAATACATCAAGCCAGTGTGCAACAAAACAAACCTAATGTTTCAACACATTCCTATTTTGCATAAACAGTAAGACACTTCCGCTAAGATTCGGGGGAAACCTTGCTTGGGGGAAAGTTTCGTGACAACCGTTCGATGCAGTGCTGGAGTATGTAACCGCTAACCGAACAGTAGGGCATGAAACATTCAAGGTAATCGCATCAAAACTAAAGCACTTTAGCGGCCACTCAATAGAAGTTTGCTTCCCTATAGCGCTGTGTAAGAAACTAACTTTGTGCCACAATTCACCTTAATAAAAAAAGACCACCGTCAACAGCCCATTGTTCATCGATTAGGCCTGAGCTCTACCGTACAATGTGTGCTCACGGTAAGGTCACTCGCGAAGTAGTTCACCCTTGATCCATGCCTTGAATGGGGTGCTTTATGCTATTTTTCCCTTTTGCTTCTGGATCCCAAGCACAGATTGATGATGTCACATACATACGAATCGTGCAACAGTGGTTGGGCACGTCTCAAAAAAACCTACCCTTAAAGACACGCCTTCGACGCCTGGAATGGTGCACGGTAGTCGAAGAAACGAGACCAAAGCTGCACCTTGAGCAACCAGGAAGCAAGGTGTCCAGGGGCGGCTATGTAAAGGCAATTTGCATACGAATATAACACTTGTAGTTTTATTTCTTTCTACTGCGTCGATTACACCGTTGACAGCAGGTGGGGATGTGGGGACGCTTCACTTTTCACCTTTTTGGGGTCCGGTGCGGCTGGCTGGCTGGCTGGGAGAGACATCATGCTGAGCGTGGAGCACGCCGTTTTTCCTTCGCCGGAATTTCATCACACGCTACTGACGGAAACGGAAGCACTACCACTACATCACCGCAAGCAGCGAACGAACGAACGGAACTGTTTGGAAAGTTTCAACCTGTCCTCGTACCTAGTGGAGGTGGAAATAGTTTTGGCATACCTGTTTTTTTTGTTCTTTCGTTTCATGTAAAATCATTAAAAAATTATGCAAATTTCACCCTGCTCTGGTTGCGAACCGAAACTTCTGTTCTTGAGTTTTGTGCGCTTTTTTGTGGCCTTATTTACATTTTCCATTTTCCGGCGTTGCCACTCAGCTCGAAGCGTGGAAGTTAATGCCATCTAGCTAATGCTCTTTGAAGTTGCATCATCATCATCGTCATCCAGGAAAAGCCAAAAAGTCACAGACACCACATCAGAGCAGAAGGCGGAATCCGAAAAGAATGGATATCAACTTTTAAAGCATAACCAACAGCAAAACAAGCAAAACCGCACGAGTATAAAGCTGCTCTAGCATATGTTCATTGTGCTTGGTATCCTAGTTTGCAATGAGAGCACTTTAAAACTCGTTGCAATTAAATCAAGCCACACATCGCCTCCTGCCACACGTCTGCCAATCTGGCTCCTACTGCCTTCTTTTCTTGCGGACGTACTAAACAGGGATAACAACTTCCTTTTGTCGTGCGACGCTGATGGTACCATTTGATACGCACCATAATGTGGCGCTATTTAGGCTTCCATGATTCATTAACTGTGGAAAAGCGATACATCAGCATATCTGCAGGCGTAAAACAGTCAACACCAGCCTCACTCTGGGATGTACTGGAGTGGACAGAGAAAAGAAGAGAAAGAAAGACGGAGAGGAAAAAAAGACACACGCACACACTGGGTCAGTTGTGCTTAAACGCAAAAAAGCACCAACCAAGCATTCGCCTTTTCCTCGCATCCCAAGGCACAGTGTAATGAAATTACACCACACTTCCTGCCCGGCCCGGCAGGACCAAAACCAAACCCACCCGCTACTCGCCACAATCACTGCCGGCTGAAAAGAGCACACGGTTCGCCTGGTTCGGAAAACGCGCGGAACATATTTCCTACACCACTGTTTCGGAAACAACGCGGCGAAAAATAAAGAAAGCAACAACAACAAAAAAATACCCCCACCCGAACCTCTACACCAGAAATCCGTAACATAACGTTGAAAACCATCGTCAGGTCAAACAATCTGACCCGGAGGGGATCTGTTGTTGTGGTTCTCTCGGGTAGCTCTGGTGGGTGGTGTAGAAGCTGTGCTTGTTTTTTTTTATGCTTTTTGCTCTCCTGCTCTTCTTGCTGTGCTGTGGCCGTTTTCCCAGTGGCTTCTTCGTCCATCACGTTGATGGTGTGTGCCATTTTTCCGGTCCGAAGCGCGAACCATGGAAAATGCAAATACGCTTGAAATAATCTGAATGATGATAGCGTTCGCCCTAACCTACTGATGTACCGGGGGAGGGAGGCAACACTGGAACTTTTGTGCGCGGGAATGGATGGGTTTTGTGAGGAGAATGCTCTCCCTCTCCCAATCTACTACCACACCATCCTACCGTGGCGCGGGTGGTAAAGTCAAACACTTTCCAGCCAGTGCAAACCTAGCAAAGCGGAAACGAACGGAATCAACGGTTGAGAAACCTTCATTTTGTGTGCCGATGTGAGCGTTTCAGAGAAGGGAAGTTGAATGGGTCAAAGAATCATGTTCCTGCTTTACAGAAACACGTACTCGGGTATGGGGGAAAATCATGCGATGAATCCGACCTACATTTCTGAATCCAAATTCATGATCCAAATTCTTCAAAGTTCCCACACAGCTCAGGTCCCCCGTCAGCGTCAAACGATCCGGTTCGAAGGACCAAAATCGCAAACTAACCTTTGGGAATGCATACGCACGAAATGATAGAGATATCTGGCAGCTAACAATGTACTAGAAAAAAAAAACAGGAAAACCCAACTTAACCTGAGCGGAATGCTTAAGACATTATTACAAAACAACGTCCCTAACGTTTGGGTTTTTTTTTCTTTTCATTTAAAACGCAACATGAAGACATTGATGCGCTGGAGCAAATTTCCCAAACCATTCCATGTCCCCCAAAAAGGTTTTCACTGTTGACGGTTGCAAAGCACCAGGAAGTGGAAGAAAAGCGAAAACCCCTACACGGAATTTACACCCTCGAGATAAAACATTTTGATTCGAATATTTTATTCATCGTTCGGCTTTGTTCGGATGAGTATTTTTAGCAGCATGTCTTATCTTAACTGGATGCCGGTAGTTGAATGACTAGGAATTGAAATAAAAACACAAAACGAATGATAAAAAGTAAAGGTAGGGAAAAAAATCTTCTCGCTCTTGTTTTTTCTCTTCCTCTCTGGAGCTGGCTTCCTATAATCTCAATCATCAAAATAAACATCATCATTTTCGGACCGTTTGATGAAAGCAGCTGCGCTAAACAAAAGAAAGAATACCTTAGATAGGTCTTATCCTTGGCAAATCGACAGTTTTGGATGAATTTTTAAAGCACAAGCAAACATTGCCCATTCTATTTCTAAGGTAAAATATGGTTGCTTTTTGCTGCGATAAACACGTTTAGAGGGATATTATCTACAGTCTACACAGGCTTAACGTCTAATTGAACTGTTGAATGATGCTTTTTCGAGGGAATTTTCGATGGAGGCGTTGAATATGACATTTCTTCGAATTTACATTTTTGAGATTTCAGTTCCTGGAGTAAGGATAGTAGGCGCGAGGAACAGTAAGTATTTGGGATCTGTTGCAGAACTATCTAGTAAGCAAGTTCCTAGCAATCGAGAAAAAAAAACTCTTCCATGCAATCCAGATGTTTGAACCCCTGGAAATTCCAATACCTATCCGGCTAACTTTCTTCTGCTAATTCCAATGAAATGATTAGTCAGATATTGGAATATATTATCATTGGAATAAGCAGATTTGCATTGAAAGATAAAAAGAAAAGAATAAGAATAAACACTAGTTCAACTTAATTTTTTAGATTGACTATTCGTTTACTACCTTATTGAACTATGTAACCAACTCGTATATAGAACTTTATGAAACGATGATAAAAATCATTTTAAAAAATTCTTTAATTTGTAATATTTCTAGTAACTGTTTCGTGTCAATACAACAAATTCCACTCTACAATGCACCTGCTGCAAAAAAAAAACAACTTTCTTCGTTATTAATGTGCTTACCAGTGCGCACCGTTGGCTCCAATCCTCGGCAAATGCGGCAAAGGCACGCAAACAAGATCACCATGGCGTGTTCGTTAGAGAAGCGGTTCGGTTCCATCCCACTCAACCGCTGCCCGAGCGAACCCAAGCACGCCAATCAAACGGAAAGGAAGTGTAAATGTGTAACGAGATACGGTTGTAAAGCTTCGATAAAGAAAAATGGCTCCGGAAGCAAAGCCCGAGCCCAGAAGCGCCCGCGTCTGCCCGGTGGTACAAACATTGACACCTTCTCGTCATCTCGTCGCCATTTGCCGTACACCGAACGCTAACTGGCGTAACAATGGTAGCACATTGTGTGTATGTTTCGCTTTAGGGCGCATCTCACTACGCTGCCAGTCAATTGATCACGACTTCCGAGGCAGCAACACTTTGCATCGATTGTTCGACTGTACGGGGATGCCATATTTTTTGCCATACGCACGTGCAAGCGCAAGATGAGCAATTGGGAGCAGGAGCAGAAGCAACAAAAAAAATGCCAGCAAAACACGAAGATGGAAAAATAATCGCTGAACGAAGAGCACAATACACAACCGGAAGCACAGGCTGCTGATGATGATGACGATGGGAGGAAGGGAGTAAACAAGGACACCAACGTCAAGATCCGGTTGCGAAAGGGCACACACATGCAATCGAACTAACATAGCACAGGACCTTCAAAAGGGGAGCTTTATCAACTATCATCGCACAGTATGATGCGTTTGTAGGTTCTTTTTTTTTGCTATAGAAAAAAAACAGAACAAAAACAGGAATATTCATTTGCAACTTCACACTTTCTTTCTTCTCGATGAAAACACGTTCACACAGCCGTGGTGAAGGAGAGGTTTTCCTATCAGTGGAGCTTTATGCACATTGGTAGAGAAGCTGTCAGTAGCTGTGTGTAATATGACGCATGAAAAGTGCAACCGTCAGACCTGCCGTTGCTGCCAGTTGTTTGCTAGCGTTTATGGAACAGCCTTGGCGAAGGCGCCTTACATGACTGACAGTTGCTATTTGTTTGGAGACATTGTGATATGTGTTCGTAGTTCGTAGGTCGTATGACACTGTTTGGAATGATTACCCAACGGGTTTAGTTTAATCTTGCAACTGCTAGCACATAATAAGGACGTCAGAAAAATTTCTCAACAAGTAATCATTTCAGGACACTCAACTGCATTAGTATTAGGTGAACAAGTTTGTACCAAAGAATTATGTATTCCAGGAAATTCTTTCTTGGCCTTATATGGATTTGTTAACAAAATATTTAACAATATCTCTATGGATTTTGTAAAAATTAAGAACAATCATTTGATTCTAGGTTGACCGCATAACAAGATATAAGTGATGTTCATATTGGATTACTAGAAAACATATGTCGATCAAGATACATAAGTGCGGGCCTGATCACCTTTTGGTATACATCAATAGGAAATTAATAAATGTAGTCCATAACAATATTCCATTAGGAGAAAGGTACAATATTCCGTGTGAAGTATTTATAAAGATGTCTGTCATTCCGAAATACTGAATCGGAATAGTTTAACCTATGTTTGAGGCAATCGAAAGCATTTCTGGGCAAGAAAAACACACATCGTGAACTCACACAGAGCATTGATATTATGAACCGAGTTGCTGAGAATCATGCGTAAGCAGCATTCACATATAAATTCGTTCGATACGCACAATGGCAAATCCAATCATTGTACAGAAATCTCATTTCCGGCCATCAAGCGATATCTGAGCATCCTGCCTGTCAAATTCGCCCCCAGGTACGTCTGAGGTGGAGGTTGGCAGGACGATTGAAGTAACATACCCAACATACATGATCGACGGTTCATCACAAATTTGAAGACAACAGCTGGCATTGCTAGTTATCTCCATAGCTGTCAATTTTTCGTCCATCCTCGATGAGTGTCAAAGACAAACAAAAAACGAGCGCTGAAGTTGGCTGACAGTAAAATCAGAATCTCCGTTTGGTTGCGTTCAATACAGTAAAATGATTTTGTTTCCATTTACAACCGACATAACCAGAAGGAGATGA